>JAFBJW010000571.1:0-121683 GCA_016785235.1 Pseudorhombus dupliciocellatus | reverse complement strand
GGGGGGGGGGGGGGGGGGGGGGGGGGGGGGGGGGGGGGGGGGGGGGGGGGGGGGGGGGGGGGGGGGGGGGGGGGGATTGGGCAGAAAAGCTGGCAGTGAAGATCAGCCATGTCTGCGAGTCACAGGCAGACCACCAACTGCTCGGCTCCTCACACAGAGCCAGAGAGGTCTGTGAACCTCACTCACAGATGGTGTCAGAGGCATGTGCGGACAGCACGAGCATCACAGAGAGCCTGGGGTCACACATTGTGTTTACAAGGAGATCAGTCATGTACTTTCTCTGGCAGACATTGTTTGGGGGCTTTTTGGAGCAAACAGAAAGAGTCACTCACTCACGCACACAAACTAGAATGTTCTGAGACTCTTATGGGCTTGGTTATAAAATAACACTTCTTGTAATGTCAGTTTGTGCATTGTTGTTAATACTACAATAGTTCGTAGAGTGGGAAGCAACTGGGGAATTTAATTTGGGGAAAAACCTGTGTCTGTCTGTCCACCTCACATATAAATTCATTGATTCTTGTGTACAGAGAAGAAATCGGTCTTACATGCATTTTAATTGAAAACTGACTCACAATGAACCCTTTATTAAATCACTCTACTGATTTAACTTTACCTCCTCTTGGGAAACATGCTCAGGTTATATTTTAAAGTCTCCTGCGGCCTGGTAGCATTTCTCTTCCTCAGCACAAACATGCCCAGACACTAAAGTTCTAAAAGATGAGCAGACTGAGAGAACGTCGACAGGAAACAAGCAGAATCTGTGCGTCCCCCTCCTTGTTAAAGGAGCACCACAGGCCTGGTTTCAGAAAGCCGGCAGAGATGATCACATTCACTGGAGTTCTCTTCTCAGTTGATCTGAGGCCCAGCATGTGTTGCAGTCTCATGCTTTGTTGAGTGTTATCAACTGGAGCTTAATTCAAAAAAACAAAAACAAAACATTCATCATGTCTGCATGGTCATTACAGACTGGTCATGGTGGTGATGATGAAGAGGCAGAGGTATGAAACTGAACGAAGTAGTAAACTGAAGTAGTAGTGAAAGTTTTTTTATTATTAATTTTTCAGTTCAATTCAACTTTGATTTATAAAAGTACATCAAGATCTGTTTATAAATGGCTAAATGCTGCCACCTAGAGACCATTGCTGCTTACTGCAGAAGAAAAAAAAAAACTAAAGAGACGTATAAAGTATATAGTATAAAGTTGTATCATGCATTTTAATCTAATAAGTGCCAAGCAATACATTATTCCTTAAACAATCCCTCACCTACGACCCCAACCTCTCGACGTACTGGTACCAAAACTGCCATCATTCATCACATCAGCTGGAAACTACAACATGGGTTTAGAATATTCTCACAAACAAGCAGCCTGGGAAAAAAAAAGGCAGCTTCACTTCCCCACAGAGTAAATACAGAGCGTGATGAGAGCTCTGTTTCCATCAACACATCACAAACAACCTGTCAGAACCCCTCGTGTGTCTAACACCTCGTGTTTGGCTTTCATGGTCGACTTCACGCGGCTCCCCCTCCCCCCCGGGGACGCGGTCGGAAGCGCGCGCCGCTCAAAACTTCCTCGGCTGCTGAATGAAAAAGGTGCGGGGCGAGTGGGGCTTCTCCACCGCAGGGCGCACCTTGCCGTGCCTCACGCTCACCGGTGTCTCGGGGAAGTCGTGACTCAGCTGTGAAAAACACGGCAGGCGAGAGTTTTACGATGCGGGGGGGGGGCAGAGGTGCTGCGACTGATCCCGTTTGCCATATGCAAAGCACAAGACGGGATGTTTCAAAAATGTTTGTGTTTACCTTGTCCAGAGTTCCGGCCAGGAGGATGCCAACTTGCTGCATCCTGTTGGCGGTGGCAACAGACCTGAGGCAAAATGTCAAATTGAGAGTTCTCAGTAATCTGTAAGGACGCTGCAGGGCCTGCTAACATCTTAAGAGCTTGAAGAAGCAACATTTACACTGGCCTGCACTGAGATTAAAAGGAACAGCGTGCAACACAGCCTATCAATGTGCTGACTGTGGTCCTGCTAACTGAGCTGTGACACAACGGATCACTGGACATTACCCACAATCCCCAGCTTCCTGAACAAAGAGCTGTTGCCGTAACAAACTGAACCCGGTCAAGAACCCTCAAAACATTAGAGACGATTTAATAGAATTGAAGCTGCAACTATCGGTAAATAGTTACACAGAACAAGAAAAGATTAAGTCTGTATAAAAAAATAAAAAATAAACTAAACATGAAGCAGCTTTATGAGACGGTGTGCACGCTCAATGCAGGCCTACCGCATTTTCTCAGACCTCTTGGTCTCCTTCTCTTGAGTCCCATGGGTGGTTCCCTCATCCAGGCTTTTCTTGGCCACTCGTTTACCTCCAGCCTTCACTGTTGACCCAGAGAGAAAACAAGGTCAAATATGTTGGCTGCAGGGGGAAAAAGGAACAACGTGTGTGCACTTGTGTTTTGCAGATGTGTAAGATTAGAGTGTCTTCAGAACAGTCTGGAACTAGGTCAGGATCAAGATGAGAATAAACCAAAAAAATTGGTTTGAAAAACTTGTGAATATTTATTGTCATTAGGGGGAATTAATCAGAAAATGCTGCAGATATTTTATTTAAGTTTCCTTGGAAATGTGATATTAATCTTAATCACAGCAGGAGAATACACTTCATCTTTTACACCTACGTGTTTCCCACTGTGATCCGTCAAAATGTCTGCCAGAAAAAAAAAGAAGAAAAAAAACAGACACAGATGGTTCAGTTATGGAATCAGGGTCTGGAGTCTGAGCTCTAAGGCCTGGTCTCAACCTGCAGGCCAGGGATAAATCTGAAGGGTTTAGAGATTAAAGAGACACAAAATGTTCTACAACTGTCACACTTTCCTCAACCGAGCTTTACAATTATTAAGATAAAACTAGTCTTTGCTTTGAAGTAAGACAATAAGGTCTGTGACCCAAATCAGGGCTGGACCAAGCAATTAATGCAATATCAAGTTTCATTAATTAATAGCAATTCTAATGATTATATGTACTGTGTCATTTTGTTTAAAATCAATCTTTACTTAAAAAGAAAAACATTTAGAACCAACATTAATAAAGTGATGTGATCCTCAAGCGCTCATATTTCTAAAACTCCAAACAGCCTCCACAGGTACTTCATCTCTCATGCACGGCTCAGTTTGAACGTGCGTTCCTCGGATTAACACGCAGAGACGGAGGGAGCTGATCGGTGATGAGCACGCTGCTGGAAACACCGTGTTCTTTGCGCTGCTCCCACTGAGGCCTGCGGACGCGAGCATGTGGGCGAGATCCGCGCAAACAGTGACCGGAGCCGATGGACGCGATCAACGCGATCAAAGCGATCAAAGGCAACCCTCCTCGAAAAGACGGACGAGCGAAGGAGCAGAGGGAGCGATGTTTGGTGAGGAGCAGCAGCAGCAGGAGTAGGAGGAGGAGGAGCTCAGAGGGGAAAAAACAACAGCTACAAACACATGGAAAGGAGTTTGGGGGCGAAGGGAAGAGCCGCACCTGCAGGAGGGTGGCCGGCCTTCAGCTGCGGAGCCTCCTTCGCTCCGGGTTTGGACAGATGCTGCACCATCTTCAAAAAGTTTCCGCGGAGGAGCAGGAGATCAGCAACAAACTCTCTTTCTGCGCGACGCCGCCTCCGTTGTTTTTATGCTCCCACGCGGATGACGCGTCGTGAGCATACAGGAAGTGTGAAGCCCGAGACACGCCCACTTTGAGTGTTTCCCACCGATGCTTTTTTTTCGCTCCAGGTGAAAACAACATGTCGTCATCAGTGTGCGTATACCTTATCTTATCTTATATAAATCTTATATATATATATATATATCATGTGTATCTTTATTGTTAAAGTCAATTAGTTGAATGGATCCCTGGATATTACCCATGATCCCCTGCTCCCTGAACAAAAACACCAAACCCCATTAAGAATTTTCAAACGCATGGAGTTCTGACTGGATTCCAAATGTGTTAAATGGATGCAGGCAGGGTTTGAAAACAAATGTGCTCCACATGATAATTGTTTATGTGTATTAATAAAATGTTCAAAACAGTTGTTACATCTAGTTTAGTTTGGAATCTAGTTTAGTTTGGAATGTCTTACCAAATAAAACATGAATTCATTAAAATTCTGATTCAAATTGCTCAATGGTTTGTAGGCAGGTGTGATGGTAGGTGAAACTGATTTTCAAATTCAAGAGACAATATTTAGATTTAACATCAAAGAATAGAAGAGGCTGATATTTCCAGTGGGCCAGTTTGCAGAGAGACTGAAGAAGGGCTTAAAAGTTGTTTTAGAAAGTTGAGTAAACTCTAGAAGTTCTAAAGAAGAATTCTTCAGGCTACACATCACCACCTGCCCTATTTGTTTCCACAGAAAATCACGTGGAGGAGTGTTGGGCCTCGGGCGGAGGCGTGCGTGCCCTTCACTGAGCACACGTCGAGTATAATCTGTGTCCTCTTCTCTCCACCTGTAAGAAAACAGGTCAAACCGCCCAAGAGAGGAGTTTGATTTCATTTTGACTTCCGCAGCAAGTGGCAGGGAACACACTGTGTGAAAACAACACGAGTACACAAAAGGTTTAAAAAACAAAACTGACCTTTTATTATTTTTAACACGTTTGTGCTATGATGCCATCTTTGTCCACATACTTCTTCATATATTTATATCTCTATAGATTTAACATGGCACAAGTTTCTCCTTTTTAACCAGTGCTGATGAGTTTAGAACAGGTGACTTTTGTGTGTGGTTTTTTTTTTCTGTATTTACAATACGATGAAAGAAATGTACAAGACTCCATGGCATGACACAACTTCAACAATAGGTACAGATACAGCTTGATCCCTCTGTACAATATAACATCATTAGGTTACAATGATTTTTAAGTTCATCTTTTGTTTTGTTTTTGTTTTTGTTTTTTTACAGATATGAGTTCATGATCCATTTTGGCTTCAGCACATACAGATTCCCCATCTCGACCCTGTCCGCAGACCCTTGCTCACATGACTCACACCTTTCACCATGCTATCACAGCTAAGAGTTTCATAAAGGAAATAAAACTAACATCTAGACAGAGCAGGACGCACGTCTCGTCACGGTAGTGTCCAGTTCGTCCCTCAACAGACCCCCAGCATGATTCCATCTTCCTCTACTTTAAAAAAAAAAAAAAAAAAAAACATTCCTCGATATCCTTCTTTGGCACACGTTCCATCATTCCATCTGCCATCGCTCGGTTGAACTCCCTCACCCAATGCACACACATCCACTTTAAAACAAACACACTTATAAAGCCAAGTTCATGGAAAAAAAGTTCATCGTTTTTTTGTTTTTTTTGTGCACTACTGGCTCCTTGCCTTTCTTTCACGCCCCCAAAAACTTCGGGGACAGACGAGCTGCTTGATCGCAACCACGGGAGCGTCCGCAGGCCTACACCCAGGAGTCGGGCGAGCCGGGGTACTGCTCTGCCCTGTACGAAGGCCGCCGCGTGCTAGCGTAAAAGTCCACGTAATTGGTGGTGGATTTCAGTCCGTGAGGCTGCGTACTGTAGTCGACGGCGGGCGGGTAGGTGATGACCTCGTCCAGGTAGGGGTCGTCGTAGCCGTGGGGGTGCTGCAGGTACATTCTGTACGTGTCATAGTTCCTCCTGCCTGGCTCCTCTGTAAAATACACAGGCTGCAAGGAAAGAGAGAAGGTGAACGATAATGAATTTCAAAGCAAACAGATCAAAAGGTAGCAGGGGCAGGTAAGCAACTATATCTACTCAGTACTGCTTAACTTATTTATACTTCATTATTATAGTGTTATCATTTTTGACCCTTAACTGCTGTAATTTTCAAACCTCTATTTTCTCAGAGAGAATTAGTTAAGTTTAAGTCTCAGACCACTCGCACACAGGTAATGGCAGATAAAACTCCTCTGTCTGATATAAATGGGGTAATGGCTGCCTTCACATGTTAGCACATCTAAGTGACATGTGATGAAGGACACTCCCCCATCTCCTCCCTCACTGCCCGTTCTCCGGCACGAACGGACGTGTCCCGCGGTGACAGATGCCTGAGATGCACGCAGACTACCCCAATCCCAGCAGTCACATCCACTCTGGCTCAGACAATAGCTGACGTGCAGGGCTGTTCCCAGCATCGCCATTTATCTGCAGCCGAATACGTGTCAGTCCCTTTGTGTTAGTGAAGTGGGTCGGAAGAGCAGGTCGTCCTCGCCAGCGTTACACAGCCCGATGGAGGGATGGCAAACAAACTTGTATCTGTTAGAACTCTCTGGTCCCTGCTTCCCAAATTTGGTTCAGTTTTATTTGACCAAATATATAATGAGTGGGATTTTTGACTGTTGGTCCAAACCAGAAACATCATCTCTGTGTGTTGTGAGAGTCTTTGTCTCTTTGATTTAGTGCATTAAGCCAAAAAAATAAATTCAAATCAATAATAATTTTTGCCAAATGTGCTGATCTAAAAACGGATGATGCAGAAAAGATGTAGATTTATTCTTGTATGGAAAAAAATAATAATTATAAATTCAAGTTCTGTGCATTTGCATCTTCTTTTCATTTATAGTTACTGATAAATTGGAAAAGTTCTACTCCCCAACATCAGCATTTGCACAGACCCCTCAGAATTGCTCGGGCTCTAATGCTTCATGTTCTGAATGTCTAATTAAAGTGATGCCATTATGTTTTGCATTCTAACTACTGTGCAACATAATTCATCATTTACTAAACCATTTGCATGAGGACATCTGCATAAATTCTGGTCTCACATAGATTAGAGTTCATTCCCACCTCAGCGGCCAGTTGAGCAGGTTTAATAAGAGCAGAACTACGAGCAACGGATAAGAATTGAGATCATTTATTTCTCAGAAATTACATTTACCTGTGTTCTCCTGGGCTCCTCTCTCGTGGGTGATGTGTAGTAATATGAAGAAGGCTTCACAGACCCTGGAAGAGAGCATAAACCAAAAAAAAGGCTGTTCATCAAACACTGGAACTAAATGCAAACACACTTCATTTCATATCAGTGAAACGCTTGGGCAAACGTCTGTATTTAGCAGGATCAAAAAATGCGGCGCTGATCTGAGAGAAAAATAACAGGAGTCGGTCACAACTGTTCTCTTGTTTACACAGCCCACAGGACGGGATTGTTCTCTGGCACTCCATCCATCCAGCGGAATCCTGGAACTCAATTTCCACTTTGCTGTGCAGTGAGGAGGCTGCAGCTCACTCTGTTTACTTTTCCCTCCCCCTGCTCCCACCAACCAGCGGAGGCCGGCGAGAGCTCTCGTCTGGATGCAGTATGTCTGGGTGCCCACTCAACATGGGCTAACGCTAACAATGGCGCTGTTGTGGCATGTGTGTGTGTGTGTGTGTGTATGTATGTGTGGCTGGTCAGTCCACATTACTGCTGCGAAGCACAGAAGCAGCTCTGAAGTGCTGTGAATCAAACTGAGTGGCTGTCTCCTGGCTGCCAGGCGCGGGCTGGGGATGATAAGGGAGGGCTGTGCTGGCAGGAAGAGGAGACTGCCTCTGGAATCTGCAGGGTGTTATGAGGGATAAAACAGATAACGCCCTGCACAGGGACGACCAGAGGGTAGCTTGTGATTACTGTCTGGTGCAGAGAGCGGATAAGGTTCGAATAAGATTGCGAAGAGAAGCTAAACACGAGACGTTTGCTCTTTCAATGGCTCCCAGATGTGCACTCTTCCTACCTGTATACTGATTTTTATGAATACTGTTGTCCCCTTGGAAATTATAAAATTGCATAGTTGACTGTGCTCTCTGGTAATCTTTGATGGTGTCTCTATGCTCTTTGATGCCCAGCATGGCAGGAGACGACGTGGCACTGGCAGCTGGGAGAGAGAGAGAGAGAGAGAGAGAGAGAAAACACATCTCAACCGAAAATTCCAGAGGTTTTCCTGTGTCGGAGGCGGTTTCTATTTCCACTGGGTTAGAACTTGAGCTGGAAGGACATACCAGGGTGGTTTACTGGGGACATCTGAACGGCGCTGGTGGGGAGGGTGGGCTGGGACTTGAACCTGTCCCTTTCAAGTGTTGACACGGGGGTGAGGAAATGGTTTTGGTTCCATCCATCCTGTGAGGGAGGCACAGAGAGGAGTATGAATAATAAGAGCAGTGCTGTGGTATTTCTGAAATATGTCCTTTGGTCACAGAGGGAAACTTTGTCCATTTTGTTAAAAGGATCCAGTGTTTAGAGTTCCTACGGCTGTTTTCAGTTGATGCCCACATGTAACGATATTAAAACAAGTCCCTTACTGTCTCCATGTGTTTTAACATAATACATCAAATTCCCGATGTCCTCACTTTTTTATAGATGATTCGTAGATCCCGATACTGCCACAGTGTGTTCAGCACCTGAGCCGCTGCCTTCACCACCTTCATAGAGTACCTGGAGCACGGACGGAAAACAAACAGGTGCTTTTCAGTGCTGCTACATCAACTTCAGCCACATCACAAACTACACTGAAAATATTTTGTCACAGTGCCATTCGTGTTGGGAACTGAAACTGGATTTCAATTAGAACCAAATTAGTAGGTCTGCTAAAAAGAAAGTGAGAGATGTGAGAGAGCAATGTGAAAATATGAAGCCCAGAAAGGAAAGAGAGAAGAAGAGAGCAGAGGAGGACACGTGTAGACTAACTGTGGTAGTATTTACCGTCCAATCAGGCTGGAGACACATCTGTCCCTATTGACTGTATCATGTCACTGACATCTACAGGGAAAAATATTATGTCCTGTACAGTATTTCCTGAATATATATGGAAAAAGTAAAATACTACTTAATACTTAAAAGATATCAAGATAATTTGACCTCTTTTTTTGCTGGAGTTAGAGAATCAGAATCCATAAGCAGATTCAGAAATTCAACCCGACCCTGAGTGTGACTGATGCAAGAGTGTCCTCGGAGTTTTAACCTGGAACATCACTGAATATATAGCAGGCTAGAAATAGACTGCTGCCATCAGTCCACAGGGACATACGAGCTCAACGCACACAAAACCACCTTCCCCGTGGCCACGGCTTATCCCTCTGCAAGCATTTACTGTACATGTGTGTGAGTTAATGTAATCCACCTACACTCCAATGTGCAATGCAGCGTGTGCAGCCAAGCCACCGAACACAAATAGAGGATAACTGCATGTGTGTGTGTGTGTGAGAGCACACATGTTAGCGTGTCAGGTTTGTATCACTGTGTACAAAAACAAATCCCTGCTACTGTAACACACCTGTCTCCTCTGCCCTTGGTGATGTTGACCAGCTTCTCGATGCCGCCTGTGTCGGCCAGGGCCTTGGCGTTCTCCATGTTTTTGCTGGTCACCTCGTGCAGGGTGCAACAGATGGCCGCCACGGTCTCATCTGACAGCAGGGTGGTGTTTCCCCCGGGGAGACGGTTGACCAGGTCCCTCATTGCGTACTTTCCTGAGACAGAGGAGGGAGAGTGAGGCCTGCAGCCTATAGGTTTTGGCGTGTGGCAAGGTCGACGTGATGGTAGAATACGTATGCAGAGTGGAGAGGGGGAGGTCCCCTAATGTATAAGGGGCAGTCTGAACTACATTAAACAATTTCTGCATCATGAATGACTTCAGCTGCAGTGAGGTAGGCACTTTTCCTAAATGACATTGAATCACCTCTACAAGGGCATCTCCTGCTAAAAGAGGCTAGCTCCCCTATCTCTCCTTCAGCTTTCCAGCCCCACTGAGGGACCTGCCTGCATGCAGCATGTAACCCCCCCCCTCACCACCATCTATACGGAACAGGGAGTGCCTCGGACCAACACTGCAGCTCCTCCTCAGGCTTTTTCTCCTGCTCTGCTGGAACTGCAGCTCCGCATTAATTCCACACAGTGAGAGCGAGCATATAAAATCGTGTTTTTCATTAGATTAGACTGTTCGTCGGAATTGAATAGGCTGGAGTGAGATAACATGAGATAACAGCTGCAATTAAATTTGATAAAAAACTATGTTCTTGTTGTCAGTGGTTAGTAGTTTTGGATAAAGCACTGAATAATAATTTCAGTGCATAGTTAAAATCTCCACGATGCCGTCAGATCTTCACTGTGTATGAGCTGAACTGAGTGAACCATTGTATAACAAAATAAGAGTTAATAATTTAAAATGGTGAATAAAAACAAAAAAACGCCACCGTAAATAAATAATATGACACATGAATAAATGTAAAACCATTTTCTGTTCATTATGAAACTCCTGAACTTCACTAAGAGGGATAATAATGCCGGGTCATTAAAACCCAATGATTGTTAGACTAGGTGATAAAACATTTATGAATTATTCGATATATATATATTTTATTCCTGTCAAGTGAAGTCTGAAACCCTTCTCGCTGTCCCTTCATGTTCGCTATAATTTCATTCAGCGCGGGTGAAAGTGAAGAGTTAGTGTGACGTGTCATTTCTAACCTATGAGTTCCTTGTTCCTGACATCCAGTGCCATGTTTCTCAGCGCGGTGGCAACCGAACACACCACTCTGTCGTTATCCATCCGCAGCAGTTCCACGAGGATGGGCAGTCCTTTCTCCTTACGCACAGCTGCACGGATGTACGCCGCGAACTGCACACGCACAGACACACAGAGAGGGCTTTAGACTGTAAGAGGGTCGAGACATCAAACACAGGAAAGTGCATGGTGCACATTTGGAGCGTGTGTGAGTTCAGGTGTAAAACAGACGTCCGCTCTAAGTGACACAAAGGAGGTGAGCTGTTAAATCCTTTCTTAACAGTTGAACAGATGCTTTATCCTCTAAGATATCCCACTGAACAGTGCAAAAACAATCAGAGGACCGTGTGTGTGTGTGTGTGTTACTTTGAGAGCTCGCAAACAGTAGTATTGTACCTTCCAGTTGCCGGCTGACAAGTTCTGCAGAGACCCAGCAGCACCCTCCAGGGTGGCAGGATTGGAGCTTTCAGCCAGTAGTGTTAAGTACGGTTTAACCACGGCAGGGTGCCACAACATCTCTGCTCCCTTGGGAGACTTGGAGAAGCCAGGGATGGGTCCCACGCCGTCCCACTGTGCAGAGAACCAAAGTGTTTAGTCCACATACAATCACTTCAGTGATACAGAGGCTGTGGGATGTCGGTGTTTTGTTTACAGAGAAAGTAGCACATTGGTATTTTTGCTGCTATGGTATCTGAGGTGCCTGACAGAACCAATATTTGGTTCTATAGGTTTGTCACGATCAGCGTTACAACTTTAAAAATGAGTCACCCAGAACTTCTCAAAAATATAACTATGTATAAATGAATTTGAATTTGAAGTGAATATTAGTAAAATTAGAATGCAATTTCTTGAGTTGTGGCCAGACAACCACCCTGACCTTTACCTTCGACCATAATCAGCTCATTTGAGTCTGTAAGAGAACATCTGGGTGAAATGTGAGGAAATTCCCACTGGACCAATCAATCCATTCAACCATTCAAAAGAGAGGAGGTCACCATGACCCTGACCTTTAATCTTGCATGATCAAAATCAAATCAGTTCATCCTTGAGTCCAAATGAACCTTTGCACCAAACGTGAAACCGAATGCCTCCGGCTGGGCTGTCGCAGAGGGGTAGAGGAAGTTCCACTGACCTTGACTCATGTCAACTTTTTGCTTGTGTTAACTCACCGAGTCCTCCTGCAAGCTCCTTTTCTTCTTCTTCTTCTTCCTGCCCCAGCAGCTGGAGTCCATCTCTTTACAGGGCGACTCGTTGCTCAGTAAGCCGTCGAGCTCCTGTCCCCCGATCAGCCGGGACGGCGGCATCTCCAGCTCCAGACGATATGACAAGTTCCTCAGAGTGCAAATACAGTTCTCCACAATCTGAGGGGAGGCAGAGAGAGAAAGAGAGAGAGAGGAGTTTGGGTGGTACACAGGCCAGCTGTTAGCTGCGTTACAAATCAATTAGATATGTTACCCAAGAGCTTAAAGTTGAAAAGAATATCTGGACCAGAGCAAATGGATTTAATTCCACACTGTTTGAGCTCTGTACAGGCTTCACCTCACAGAATGTCACTGACGATATATGTTTGGCAAAATTAATGGGCTCAGTTCCCACGGGAGTTGTTCTCCACGGTGCAATGCTCCTCTTGACTCTTTTGCTGAGCACAGGTGCATGTCTGCAAGCTCTGGTTTCCTTTCTACTGCCACCACAGAAGAAGAACGTAAATATAAAGTTTAGCAGGTCTGCGAGCTCGTCGTCTGGACGGGATTCTGAAACATTGTGTAAGCATGCCTCGTGGGTTGGGTGGGAAAAGCCCATGAAACAATTGCTGTTGGCTGCAGCGAGGGGTCATTTAGACTCAGGCAATGAAATGATTCAAACAGGGGTAAGCAGGATTATTCCCCGGAGCCTCTTATCATGTGGCAGCATGTTTTCCTCTCTCCTTTCCGCGCGTGTGTGTGTGTTTGTGCTGGAGCTTGCGTGCGCGTGTGTGTGTACCTTGCTGTCGAAGTCAGAGGTGTTTACACAGGCTTTGATGACGTAGAGCAGTGAGTCAACCAGACCCTCGCAAATACGCATCTGTTTTCTGGCCTCCTCGCCGGCTGAACTCAGGTTCCTTTTAAAAACATCAAACACACACACACACAAATTAAGCCTTGGAGTCGGGTCTTTGTTCAACAAACAAATGAGCATATACAAACACACAAAATAGAAAGACAGCTGTGTGTTTGTTTATCCCACTCAAATGTGTAATGCAGGTTTTACCATCCACACACACTTATCAATAATGCATGGAGTGCGTGTGGTCTGACTCAAGTCATTATAGTTGAGTAACTACCAAACCAAAATACCAAAATAAAACTGCATAAAAACAAATCATATGCATAAATGCAGCTATACATAAATGTGTACACAGCTAGTTACACTATAGCGTACACAGTGAATGATCAATAACGTGAAATATTTACTTTGTTGTAGTAGAATATAAAAACACTGTTAATGACAGTGGAAAGACCACATTTATGCCGTTAAGGCATGTAAGTGTGACCTGTAACCTCAGTTTCTGGTCTTAATTTCACTGCTGGGTCACTCAAGCATGAGATTAATCTCAAAACCATCCCTAACGCAGCACGAGCCGAAGGCTGGCTGGGTGCAATAGCGTCAGATGGCCACAGCGCGGTGCTGGTGCCCAGTGGGTCCGTCAGGTGGTTCACCTCAGGCAGCCTGTGGTGTTCCTCAGCACCAGCGACGAGTGGAACTTCAGCTTGTGGTCGTCGTCGAAGGTGGAGCTGCTCCACCCGGAGTGAGGGATGATCACAGTGTTGGTCAGGGTGGTTAAGGCGTCCCGGATGATTGTCATCTTCACGGCGTCGCACGAAGACAAGTTCCACAGCACCCCTGCAGACACACACAGGCTGTGAGATACAGGCGAGGCAAACCCTCGGCTGTGTCAGCTGTCATGTGCAGTTAGAAATACCAGCGACCTGCCTTTTTAGGAGCTGTGTCTGGGGATGTGTCCCTGAAGAAAGGCATTCAGATACACAGAGACAGAGCCTGAGCAGAAATGAACCTCGACTTCAGACTTTCATATCATGTCCATCTAAGCAGGATGTCCTCAGGGTGAAAGACATTTGCTTGTTATGAAAAAAGGAGACTCATCTGGGATCTGAACGGCTTAGACTCACTCCTTTGAAATGAAAATATAAATAACGTGAAGTCTTTTTATTATTCCACTCAAATTCAAATACACTTCAGGTAACCGCTGACAGTCCTGGCAGCCTTTGATGCTTCATCTGTCCAGGATTAGTCAGCATGTAGCATGTTCTTTTAATTAGCTGGCGCTTGGAGCTGCTGGGCTTATACTAATACACTTCTGTGGGGCACCAGTCACCTTGGACGAGGCTAATGCAGCACAGGCTCGAATCCACTGTGAAGTACGCGAGACAAAAACGCAACGACGGATAGTCGCGTCCAACGCTGCCACGGCAAAAACAGGCACGCATGTTAGTACCGTTGCTTCATGACTTATGCATGATGTTTGCTGTTCTGCTTTTGTTTCTGCTAACTGGGGCTCGTAAATGCAGAACACATGAGATGACCTCACCGGTGCAGTCACGTTGGAATCGCTTGGTAATGTCTTTAGTATCTCACAGCTCCAGTTGAAATAATCATCTCATCATCATCTTACAGATCTTGTCCCTCTGAACATCACTGACTTTTCTGTTAACACGCTGTTCCTCTTTCTCGCTACAAATCGTGATGATATTTCAGGGTCTGGTGCCCAGACTCACGCAGCTGGGACCAAACTTAACAAACAAATGCACACGCCTGCCAAACAGTGACTCTGCCAGTTATTTAATCAAAAGTCGTTTCACTTCCATTACTCTTATTGAGACTGAATTCAAGTTAAATTATTCAGGGAAATAACATTGTTAACATTAATAGCAACGCTGAGAATGAAGTGATGAGAGTTTGTAACAGCATATGTTTGAGTGTGTGTGTGTGTTAAGGTAAGGCTGAGGTTTGGGTAAGCAGTAACTCTGGGTGAGGTGAGGGTCAACAGAAAATCAATGCGATGTCTTCTTGGAGATATAACTGACACGTGAGTGTGTGTGTGTGTGTGCCTCTGCTCAGGCAGCGGGATACGTTTCAATCAAATCAGTGCATGGTGATCAAGCTCTGCTCCTTGTGTAAACACATTCAGGCCCGTGTTTGTCTTTCCCACAGGATACTTGTATCGCCCTGTCACAGGATCACTAATGCAGAGATAACAGATTCTCATGGTTGCTGACCAACTTTTTTCACTCTGCCTCCCTCAAGTTTTCTCCTCACTGGATGTCAGTTTATAGAAGGTGGGTTTCTTGGCAGGACTGCAGACTGCAGCGCGGGCATGCAACAGGAATCCCCAGGCAAATTCACTGAAATGTGACGGACAGGGACGTAGCACCTGCGGTAAATACATCAAAGACGAGAGTCCAAAACCTTCTGCTCAGTGGCGTGTTCTCTGGTGCCTTGGTCTAGTTTTCAGACACAGATCTAAGACCAACAGCCGGGCTGGCGGTCTGAGCTACACTGCAGAGAGGATGAATCTAAAATCATCTCAGACCAGGAACTGACTCATTCCCAGAATGTCTGACTGGTCGTTCCACAGTGTCATCATCTGTTGTATCCACAGGTCAGGACGGGATTGACTTCGTCAGGTGAAGCAGTTACTGGGTGGTCATTTACTTCCAAAGGCTGCTGATCATCAATGAGAAATCCAAACAATTTATTATCCTTTCAATTTTTGGGAGCTGAACCGGAAACCTGTCGATGCTGCATCGACTTAACATCAGACAGACAGCTAGGAGCGAACCTCTGGGGTTGGTGGGCGTTTCTCATTTTCTCCCCCATGCAGTGAATGTCATTAAACTGCTGCTCGTGGCTCTTACAGGATTTATCTTGTGAGTCAAATTAACCTTCACATTTCTTTAGCCAACATACACGGCAAGTTATATAATCCTTTGGTAACTGGCTCTTTCTGGTTCTTGACTTTTTATACATAATATACAAAAATAACATACAAAAATAGATAAAGAGCTCTGATTTTATGTTAAGCACGACTGGAGCTAAATAAATGAATAGAGTACAGGATAGTGTTAAAATATATGAAATTACATTAAATAGACACAACTGAACCAAGTGCAACACTGTGGAAATGCAGTGGTGGAATCAGATAGTAAAGCTAAATAAAAGGAAGCTATAAAATATTTAACACTGTGTAAAAGACATTGCTTCAGTGCACGTGCGTGGGTGAGTTGTGTGTTGGAGCTTTAATGACTGTTCTCCGGACTGTTTACAGGCTGTTTCAGGACAAAGCAATAAGCACAGCAGCTGCCAAGGGACAAAGTAAGATAAAGGAGCAGAGAGTGAGTTCTGTGACCCAACAACACAACCTCTGACCCTAAAGCAACTGGTGGTCCACTATCCCAAGTGAAGCGTGGCTGACATCTGGACATCACAGCGGAGACGAGATGGAACCGCTGACTCTTAGTCACAGCACCTGTTGGGCTTCATCACCACCGGCGACAATGGTGGGGAAATAGTCTGGATTCTATTCAACTAGCAAAGAGATGTTCTGTAATGTCACACTTGTGTCCCCGTCAGGTTAAAAAGCATAACGTTTTACATAACTAAACAATAACACCAATTAAATCACAAGTGGCCTTTTCCATGTCAAGGAAAAATAAAGTGCAGCAACGAATCCCGCTCACCATTCATGGTTCAGTTTTGCAAAGGTCACAGTTGACATTATAAAATTATTCTGTTACTGATTTTTATGAGGGAGCTTTTTTTTTTACTTGCTTTTGCTTTTGTATTTCTGAGGGTCTTCTCCTTTTAGAATGTCACTGGACCAGCAAAAAAAACACTGTTGTGGTTGTGTGAGAGCGAGAGCCGGCATCTGGACACTCTCCACAAACTTCAGTTGACGCTGCTCCTTTTTGCATCCTCAGCAACACACCTGCCTTGTTTGAAGTCGATCCCATGAGCAGTTGTAGAAAAAAAAAACAGAAGAAAAAAGACTTCTGGATTAATTAGGGTGAGCTGCGGGTGAGTGAAGGATCTCCGTCTGCTGCACTTAAAGCGATGGTCATCCACTTGAAAGCTCATTATGTGGAATGTTGTGATCAGGTGTAATTAACCAGAGGTGATGCTGGAGGACTGACCTTTCCTAATTGCTCTCCATCCTGGGGCCTGCTCTACCAATTAGCCCCAGCAGCCTTCTCTAACCAGCGGATGGACGAGAGAAGAAAACAGAGCCCTCACATAAAAGCTGCTGCCTCTCATTGGGGAACCCGCCTTTTGAAATGTGCCTGAAATGTTTGGTGGTTTTAAGGCATACACTCTTGTGTCGTTAATTGGGTTCCGAGCAGGCACAGACATTATCTTCTGCTGCGTTACAGTGCTGATTATATCTCATATGTGTCAAGTAATGTCAACAGAAACCGGAGACAGAAAACAATCTCTTCCTGGAGAGTACACAAATGCAACACATTGTTTGTATTGTTTTCCCTCCGGAGTGGTGGACTGTAACCTGAGCCTGCGTTCGAACTGCGGCGGAATTCAAGCACAACCAGCTGAGTCAGCCACCTGGGAGCCAAATGTCTTGGCTCGCTTTTTTCTGTAGCGCTCCGCCCTGAACCAAAACAACATGGATCTGTACCCTATCTTCCCGAGCTCAGACAACACACACACATCTTACACCCCAATATCCATCGGGCCTGATGGAAATGAGGAGACTGACACGTAGACAGTCGGGGGACGATTGTCAGACATAAGAGGAGCTAAATCTCCCTGCAGCCAAAGTAATAAAGGAATATGAATCCTCTGGAAATGTGGCTTCATTTCTTTGCAAATATTATATAAGCAGAAGTGACGGCACAATAACTCAATTACAAATCAGCCCCCATGACCCAGTTACTGTGACATGCGTGGTCCTACACCCTGGACTGCGATGGATGCTGTGTGAGGTCTGGGATCACAGAAGCCTCATGAGACCAGCAGAGTCCTGAGCCACCTTCCACACAGCACTGGAACCATCTCTCCCCTAAGACATGCAGGTACATAATTCATCATCTTTCACACAAGCTTTGTAACTGTCCGGTGCAGCTGCAGCCTCATGACACTACATAGAATCAACAGACTGGAAATGAGAAAAGGGGGAGGCAAAAAAATGGGATGCTGCTGATTATAGTAGTTCTGAAAATAAATATATACTGATTGAATGGATAATGGTATCATGCATTGATTCAGTGTCATCTCCAAACTGGTAAATAAAGTATTCATGTGATAAGAGTATAATAATACTGAATGAACATTGGATTACTGCCTTGGATAATGATCCTATGTCTGATGTATTAAACACAAGCATTTAAATCAGTCCCTCATTCTTGGTTCTTAAATATGATGATTTTCTCCTTTATTCTTTTTAATGTCGGTGGAATCAAAACATCTTCTGCGTTGTTACTGCTGATTGCAAAAAGAAGAAATAATCACCTAACCAATCCATTATAAAAACACTCATTCCCAAAATGAAATTCTGTTTCAATTTCCCTTCATGTGTGAAGACGCTGCATCGTATTATGAAAAAATAACAAATGCACGGGAGGGGAAACTATCAATTCACAATTTTTTTTACACACAACAATCACCAGCAGTTGACTTACCGGTGACGAGCTCTCGCACTTCTGCATCCACCGTCTTTCTGAGCAGGCGGAGCAGAGCTGGGATGCCTCCGGCGTTCCTCACAGCGATCTTATTGTCGTCCATCGCTTTACCGTAGACGAGGTTCCTCAGGGCTCCGCACGAGTTTTTCTGAACCTCAAGGACCTTGTGCTCAAGCAAGTCCACCAAATGTTTGATTCCCCCAATCCGACACACCTACACACGTGGTGAACCAGATGACACACCGGTATCAGACAATGTTTCCAACGACAGATTCCAACATTTATTCATGTGACAGGAGAAAATACCATGCAAAGAGTTCAGAAAAATAATGCCATTCTAAGAGCGCAGGAAAAGCAGGAGGTGGCACTTTGAAAAGCTGCAGTTGACATTTTCTTCTGGAATAAAGAATAAATTCCCCTCAAAACAAACAACAGGTTTCCTGCTTTTCATTGTCTAGCATTGATTATGTTGTTGTATCGCCCGAGACTAAAATTACACTCTTCCTATCCGATGCCTTATTTCACATCGGTGTGTGTTCCGAAATAAGAATTCCTTTTTCACCTAAATGCATTTCACAGACAAAGCTTGACCTTCAATGACATTTCAGGAATGAGAAGATGGATTCCGGTGTGTCAGTGCTATGCACTAAGTAAAGAGCGCTATGTCTGCTGCTTTATTCTACAGCTACTTTTCATTGGTCGGAGGCAGTAGTGAGCAGATACTCAAATAAAAGTTCTGAACACACAGTGATTCTTCCCTCTAAACTTTAGACAGGGTTTAACTTCGACAAATACCCAAACGATCTCACTGAAAAACATAATGATGACAACTAGCTCATCTCCCAGTAGCTGAAAGGGTAAAATATGTTTTAAGTACGATGCCTCAGTACTAATTATCTGCTGATGGCATATAGGAATGAAGCAGGGACAAGGCCAGTTTATTTATTTGCAATAAATCTCATTGCACAGCTAAAGCTTTTCTTCTCTTTTCTCAAATGAAAACAACTTACTTTTGGATTTTGCTACAAATACAAAAACAAATAGCAGGAGCTTCAGTACCAAAAAATAATAAGCAGTAGCATCGATCAACATCACACACGTAATCATTTTCATAATGGTGGAATAGCGTCATATGCGCCTACCTCAGCCTTGATTCGATTATCGCCAAAGCACAGGTGCTGCAGATAGGCGGCTGCGTTGGCCTGCACGGACGGGAAGTGATGCTGAAGCATGTGAATCACCTCCGTCAGCTCTGGGTCGCGCCACGCAAACTCTCTAGAAGCAACCGAGACAGAAAATAGTGAGCGTGACAACAGAGAGAGAGAAAAAAAAATTCTGTTACAATCCACTGATCGCACTTGGTAACACCTTTTCTATTAGCAGTAAAAAAAAAATGAACGTGCAATACGTGGTTTCTTCTTAATATTAACTCAGTGACAGACGGCCAAGACAAAACAGGAACTTGAATAGCTGCAGTTTGAGTATGAAAATTAAAGCCATACTTCCTATGCAAGAATCATGTCAGAGAAGATGGAGAGAGTCGAGGGAACAGACGAACACTAAGAAGTTACATGAGGTAAATCATGTGAAAGAATCAACTTAGATCTACAAAGACACACCCCCTGTTTACACAGCTGAAAACAGTAAGGAGAGAAATGAGTCACAAAGAACAATTCCTATCAGTATATGGGATTTTTGTTCATATCACAAAGACTTGATTACTGATGTTTGAGTTGTGGAAGAGATGCTTTTACCTCATGGAGTGCTTTGCTTTAGTGCCATGAGAACCCAGACGGGTCAAACTGCTTCCACAGTTTGAGCATATTTGGGAATACAAATATTCTAGAGGATATTCTATAGGCCTGAGTCATGGTTGTGACATCAAGTGGTTACACTACAGGGTGAAAACAAAGCGCCCAGTGTGTGAGATCAGTGGTTTACCGAAGGGGTCAACCCGTTCTGTACGTTTAACGCACGTCTATACAACAAAAGCCAACACAGTACTTCACTGCATGTGAGAATCTATTGTTAAACAGCAGAGCTTGAGCCAGTTTAATGACGGGAGCTGCATGCGACTATCCTCAGGGCTCTGTGTTTGAATAGTAAGTGGACACTGCTGTGCACCCAGCAGAACAGAGATGCCTTGTAAGCAAGAAAAAGTCCCTCTGGGTGGCTGGTTTGTGTTAGACTGCAGAGGTTTAACCTGAGATTACATCAAGCAGTTTAGAAACAGAAAAAAGCCAGTGGTTCTTACCTGGGGTCCTTCTGAATGCTGTCTATGGAGGGGGAGCGCGTGGCACCATCGTCCATAACTACAGCCTGGCGAGCGTAGTTTGGATCGGAGGGTCGGTACTGTGCCGAGCGATACGGATCAGCGTAGGTGGCCGCTGTGTTAAGAGCATAGTTGTTTCTTTGGTAGGTCATGGCACTGCGCTGGCTGGATGTCCGCTGGAGACTCCCCACCCCTGAGGGCAAAAAAAACCCAAAAAACAGCACCATTCAACGGGAGGGTTTCAACAATAACACACACCAGAGCCAACAAAGTGGAGATTAGCAGCATTCAGACCTTTTTCAGCTCAACCCTGAGCTTTGCAACACCGTTAGCAGACAACTTTAAACTGAACATACAAACATGCGGCCGACAGACTCAGCAAATTCTCAAATCTGGAAGCAATAAATGATGAGGGTAAAACGCAGCTCCCACGGTTTCCACAGCGCAGAAAGGCGTCCTCTTCAAAGGCCTGTTTGCTTGTTGTTTTGTTTTTACAAGACTGGGTTTGAGCCAGAGGGATCCTGCTGCTTTTTCAAAGAGGACAACGAGGACCCAACCTGCCCGATGATCCAGAAATCCTTTCCTCTCACCGGGTTCTTGCTCCTTCGCTCCACTGGACTGTTAGGCTAACTTCGCCAGGCAGCGCAGAGAGACGATGGTAAACCATGACCAGCTCCAGAGATGCACTAGTCAAGTGGAGGCATCACAAACATGCGGGGACATCAGTGCGCCAGACAAGGTCCAAAATTCAGCCTGACAGCATCTTGCCATCTTTTTTCCTCATCCGCTCCAAGTGATATTATGACCTAGTTCTGTAATACAATGGGTACCAAACACAGAGCTGCATAAACAAGCTGCTTGAGTTTAGCCCTCCTTCTCACCCGAGCCACGTGATGTGTGGCAGCGTGACTGCTGCTCTGGTCAGATCTCTATCTGCTCTCCAACAGGACTGGGCATGTGCGTGCTCAAGCTCTCCTCCTACCGGGAGCCAAGACATCAACTTGTGGGGCTGCTCCAAAAACACAATTTCTCACATCAGTGCACTTCTATGTTGGGCAGCAGCACTACCCTGCAATATGGTTGCATCCCAAAATATGCGACCGAACCGAGCCAAAGACACTGGGAGATAAACAACACGGTGACACGGCCATTCAATTCTAAATCCTGGGATGCATTTCCCCGTCTTTTCAGCCCAGGATCAATATTCGCATTTGACTTAAATGTGAAAAATATAAATTGTTCCCACCTTCAAAAAAAAAAAAAAAAAGACTGCATGAAAAGCTGAAGGGAGAAAGGGGCTATTGTAACTTCACTTCAAAACTTAACAAAGAATACTCCAGGATCAAATTGGATTTTTCAAATGAGCCAGCTCGTACAAAGAGTCCATATTGAACACTCCCCCCGGCTCCACCCCACTTGTATTTTCCCAATATAGCCGCCGTAAACACGTTGTGCATTGTCTGCAGGGGCTCCTTCACCGCATCAATAGCATTTATTAGAGAACTCATTGGTCTAAGGAGGTTGCCGTCGCATCGACGGAGAGAGGGTTGAATGGTGTGTGTGTGTGTGTGTGTCGGTGTAAACGACGCATGTGTATTCAACGCAGGCATGATGATGAGAGGAGAATGCCAACATCAGGAGAGCTGTCGGAGAGGAGACGGTGGACGTGGGTAACCAAGCTGTCCCCTGGCCCCCACGTCCTTCTTCTCATTCTCAGGGCGACACACATGTAATGGACCTCTTTGTGGCAGGATGACATATCAGTACCTGCCTATTAACTCATGTCTCACCCTTTCTGTCTCACAGTGGAGGCAGGGAGGGAAGGGCAGCCGCGAAGGAGACAGTGACTGAGACCAAAATAGAAAACAAATGCGGAAAAATAAAGGGATAAAATATGTGGCGCAAAGGGACGCTAAATGGTGATGCCCAAGACAGACAATAAACCCATACGTCAAGGGTCCTCAATTAAAAACAGAAGACAAAGGGTGCATCTGTGCAAGATGAATAAAATAAAAGTAGTTTTGATGCTCTTCAAAAAAAAAAAAAAAAAAACTTTATGAGGGAAGAATTGCTTTCATCTCAACCAGCATGACGGCGCTGCATGAAGATATAGAGACAACAGCAGCAATAAAGAGAGAAAATGCAGGTAAATAAGGAAACTAAACTGAGTTTCTGGTCGCTCTGGGAATAATTTACAGTCTGATATGTCACACACTCAAAACAAAACACTGTGTTGTTTGTTTCTCGATGGCAGCAATTCCTCACTTCGCTTTGCGGTGCCGGCCCTTTTTAAATGACAGCATTGATCCAACAGGGGGAGAGCAATCACCAAAATAAACCTCATTTAGTGAATCATATCACCTCTCCTGAAAACAGCACCTTGCTATGCTGCCTTTCTATATTTTATGCTACATTAATTGTCGCCTTGCACCTGCAATGTGATCTGGTATCTAATGAGATAACAAGTACCTTGCTTATTGAATTTAGGATCTATATCACACAGATAATATGAAGTTCAAGGTGCAATAAGAGTTAGAAAACACAATTTAAATATTGTGGACGTGTTCTTGCATGTTAATATGTTGCCCTCCAGTCAATTTAAAGGTAAAGCTCAAGTGTGTTTTTCTTTCTACACATCAGAAACAAGGTTCACGTCTTTGTGACACTGTTTACACTAGATCCGGTTGGTTTTGGTTTCACGTCGTAATTTATTCATTGTAAAGCCAACCCTAGCCAAACAAGACTTTTCACACTGCACACAACCGACTCATTTTGAGGACTACATTTTTTTCCATTATTCTAAAGTACTGAACGTAATCTCATGAAATAAGAGCGTGGGACCTACCTGAGGTGCTCCTATAAAGGGTGCCCTGCTGGGTGTGGCTGGGGCTACGGTACAACGGGCCCTGGAAGGTCCGGTCCTCATAGATGGGTGCAATGTGACGTTCTGGAGACATGGCTGACCTTAGGTCCTGACCCAGCTGGCTGTGCTGACTGGCGTATGAGCTCCGTATTCCTGTAGAGAGGCATGGAAGAGAGGTTAGTGGATATGGATATGTGGGATTCTACAGTCAGACTCATAACTGAAGTGTCAATGGCTTGAAGCCTGTAAGACAAATAGATGTTAATCAACTGTCATGTATTATGTCAAACACTGACACTGAAATTATTCCAGCTGATTTGCTTTAATTCTCATTCAATAATAACACGGTGGAGAAGGGCTGTAGATGACAATAATTTTAAAACTTTTTTATTAAAAAATAGACAGTGAGGTCTTTCTGCTTACATGCAGTTGACATGTGAACTAGCAAAAAAACATTAATCACACTCTACAGAGGGAAAACAAACAATGCCAGTTTCCTCTGGATGAGATATTCTCACCCCAACCACACGCTTTAAAGCCTGTGTTGCTGTTATGTGTGTTTGCACATGAAAGGAAATGATCGGGTCTGCATTTGTATTCTATACAACATTGTGTAAAGATGAACACAACCATTGCCACCGTTAATCTCACTCTTTTAATTATTGACGTACTAATTGAGCTTGTGTGTGATTAAGATCTGCAACTTGCACAAGTGTTGCGTAACGGTGCAACAGTGTGCTCTTTACACGCAGGGAACAGCTAGACAAGAGCTAACAGTAAACAGTGCACTTAATGGGGCATCAAACTAAATGTGACAAAATCAGAGGAGATGTTGGGAAATCTGTGGTAGTGGAGGCAGAGCGAGCCTCTAACCAGGAACAGGCTGACCAGCCAGGGCTGAAACAAGCAGTGCACAGGTGAGAGCCGCAATTAAAACTCCCCTCTAGACAGATCACTGAGTATAAGGGCTGCGGGGGCAGCACGGAGCAGCAAGTCTGGTATGGCTCAGACTCTCAGCAGATATGAGGTAAGGCATGAGTAGACCCTCAGAACAACAAATCCAATACACACAAATGACACAGTGCATCTGGAGAGCACATCTTCAGGCGTGGTCACTCTTAGCATTTCTTGAGTTTATTGTATCAGGTCAAAGCTCAAAGTTCTGAACAGACCTTTTCCTTTTGTCTCTCCACTGGTGAGGCGGTCTCTCAACAAAAAAAAACCCTAATTAGCTTTATAAATCTGAATATGTCTTCAGCTGAAAAACTGTCAGTGCAACAAAATTACACTCAAGTAAAAGAAGGACTAAATGTATGCAGGCCAGTCCATATGGAGTCACTGTGCTGCAGCTTTAAACAGTGGTGTCAAGGGGAAAACATATATGATGAGGATAGTACAACAGCAACATCAACCTGTTTACTTGCGTACTTTAGCATTGGCCCTTGTACTTTAAAGTGATAAATGAAAAAAGAAAGAAAACTAGCTAGTAATAGTAGGGAGAGTAAATGTGATTGACCAGCAGTGCAGACACTCTGGTTTGATTACCGACATTCAGCTCAGCCACGTGTTGCTAAAAGCACATTAAGCTGTGACCGTGTGAACGTCCTGCATGCTGCAGCTTACAAGTGCAGCCTGTTGCTGACAGGATGAAGAGGCAATTGGTCTCCACTCTCCTCAGATCAACGGAAGAAATAGCCGAGACTAGGACTGGAGGACATGGGGCATTTCAGAGGGTACAGTACTGCTGTGGAGGACATGGATAATTTCTTTTAAAGTTTCTACCTCACTGATTCAGATGTCAAAAATGATTTTTAGTCATAAAATGTTGATGAAATACGACAAATGGAAAGAATGGTGCTGTGGACTTAAACTGTGGCTGAAGATTCTTCAGTTGCCTTGTCTGTCAAACAAACTTGCAATTTTCTGTGATCAGAGCACTCATGTTTGTGCAAATCTTCCCGCTGGTGAAGCTCACTCAAGAGTGAATCCCAGCGGACCGGTATACAGTTGGCAACTAACCGCTCATTGCACATTTCGCGAGCCTCCAAACATCACTTGGGGCCTCTACAGCTGCATGAGCTCAGGCGCAGACAGCCGCTGCCATGCAGAACCAGCTAAATGAGGGATTCCTGTCACAGTCTGAGACAGAGGAAATTAATAAATAAGCATGTTTGCCTCCTTTGGGAGCAACAGGGGCCTTTAGGGGCACAGCAAGAGAAGATTTCAGATGGAGATAGTGAGCCCACCTGAGGCTGACCTTTGAAGCCTTGGGTGGGTAAGAAGCCAAAACTCTGGACTGGCATCAAGCAGCTGGTCAAAGCCCTGCTAACCTCCAACTACATAATGAGTGGGTAAGGGAATCATCCAACTACATGAATGATTAATAGTTATTAGAATCAGACACATTCAAATACACACCCAGCATTCCCTCCCTTGCCCTGAGGTCTGCGACCGTTGAGCCATTACAACTGCAACCAGGTTGTATATGAATTATTTGGGAATTTCAAGGACCATATTTCTTTAATGCTGCTTTAAGAACAGGTTAGTCAATTAAGACACTGTACTACTGTGAATGTCTGTCCTAGCAAAACAAGAACAGAGTTTGGCGATTGTCTTCCTCCACCGGGGCTACTGCCATATGTTGCTATGCTCGAGCAGTGATTAAAAAAAAACTGGATCCACCATCTTTTCTGCATCAAGTCCAAAATTCAAGGATAATGTCCGACCCCTCCACCAAATTTCATGGAAATCAATTCAGTATTTTTACCATAATCCTCCCATCAGACTGAGAAATACTAATGAAAATGGAGGTAATAAACCTTTGACTCACACATATATGTCAAAGGAGGCACAAACAGGTTCAACTTAACAATGTCCAAGAAACAAAAATAGTTGGTATGAGGTGCTCAGAGGGGGCTGAAGCAAAGTGAAACCGAATAGTGCAGCCAATGTGAGCTGTGGTGACACACTCAATAGCCCAAGAACCTTTTCATTCTGTGGCAGTGGGCACAATAGCAACTAGCAGCGGCTTGGCAGGAAATCAGTTCAGCTTCTCTTGTTCAAAGGTTTGAAGGGGGCAAGGATATGAAGAGAGAGAGAGAGAGAGAGAGAGAGAGAGAGAGAGAGGAGGCGTAGTGGAAAGACGTAAGGAAGGGCGGGAGACCACTAACAAAAAAAAGCTGAGAAGGAATATAAGAGGGGGAGGGAGAGTAAGGATGAAAATAAAAAGAGGGTTAATGAGGCAGTGCAAGACCACCAGAGACACCGGATCCCATGTTAAGCCCGGCCACATGAACGGGGGCTTTTGGCACAGCTGTGACCGAGTGCGAGGGACAGAATCTTCCCGGCACAGGAGCCTTCATGCATACTGTATCTCTCCCCCTCAGCAGCCTGCTCCTGGAAGTAGCAAACATTCAGACAACCTTAGAGGAGACTAATCCGTCTGCTTTCTTTATTCGCCTCCCCTGATAGAGGGGGCTGCCGTCACTTCTAAAAGCATCTGCAAATTGTCAGGGAGAAAAAACATACTGCTGTCTATTGAGAGTGAATGGCCCACATTCCTGATGCGTTATAGTCATTTAATTCTCCCCCTCAGCCCTCTCACCGTGGCTTTAACAGACCGTACTTGGCAGAGTCTGGATGAAGGGCGGTGGCGGCGTGGCGCTCGCTCGCTCGCTCGCTCTGGAGAAACAAACACTTAAACGAATGCAGCTGACTGCATTCCTCAACAGAAACAATTTCCAACAACCCTTTCCAAACAAACAGGGGAATCGCCGTGATAACCAGAAAATTGTCAAACATAAACGTGAGACTTGAAGCTACCGCGGGGGCTCGGCTGTTAGATTGAGAACTCAAACGTGCAAATATGCTATTTCCCCCCTGTTCCACTCTGCTCTGAAAGGGACGTTAAGCACAATGAGCATATGATTCGGTACAATTTGTCTTCATTTGTCGTCTTGCCAGTGGACAGTGCACCCGGACAGCCAGGTGGGTGGGAGGAGATGAGGGAAAGAGAGAGAGATGATGACACTGAGAGGAGGAGAACGGAAACACGAGACAAGGGATTCAAGTCTTATGAAGTGAAAACAGGAAACTAAATGTGTGACGAGGCATAAAACAGAGTCCAGGGAAGGAGGTAAAAACATCTTCTGATAGAAACTGACAGACAATAACCAACAGCTACAATATCAACACAAGGTTGTCAGATGGTATTTGCCAAATACTTGCCATTGAGCCTGATCGTGTGATCATCCCATTCCCTTCTACTGTGCCTCATCAAACACTTGTGACAAATTATTGTGACAGAGACAAAGCGCCAGTGAAATGTATGCGAGAGAACAGGGAGACAGAAGAGGGAACAGAGTGAGGCCGGATTCGAGAATGAGGGGAAAGGGGGGGAGAAAGATAAGTGAGGTGCGGGAGAGGGAGAAAACCAGGCTGGTGTTTCAGTCCACTCAGAGGACGGGGACTGAAAATCCATTTGTGTCTGCCGGAGACATCATCAGTCATAGCAGCAGCACATGTTTGCGAGTGTACTGGGACCAGACTATAAAACAATCTTAAAAATTCTTCTACATCACCGAAAAAGAGTCACTAAAATTAAAAATGGACACTGACAAACTGCAAATTCAAGTAAATGTTATTATTCCGCACTGATCTAATCACGCTGCAGCAGTTGCAGGTTGCTGCTTCTTTCTACTCTACAAACACTATCCAGGAAGAAATATAAATCACCTTTCTAACCACCCACTGACAAGGCCCTGAAAAGTGATGAGAAAACGAGTGACTGTAAATATGCTACAAGCATCTCAAAAGAACACAGCATTATTTACACATGGTTCATCTCAGATAAAAAGTCAATACAGGCATTTAACGATGAAAGAGGAACGGTCCACTGAGTATTCCTCACCAGAGTAGAACAGAAGTGCATGATGTGCTGTATAACCAATGTGATGGTTTAACTTGCTTCAGTTTAAAACATAGTGACAGTAAATGTGTCTCGAGGTAATTTCTATCAGATGAATAAGATAAAACCTACCGTGATAATATTCTTGCCAATATTGAACACATTTTAAGGATAAGATCACATCGTAAAACCCCCGCACTGGTCATGACCTTAAATGCTGATAACGCCACATGAAACACGTGCACATGCAGTGGTTATTAAGGAGCGTCAGGGCTCACCAACAACAACAAACACAACACACATGCAGCACCAACACACACACACGCCGAGGACGAGGGGAAACCCATGTGACACGACAAATAAAAAATGTTCACCTTGAACAGCATCATCAACCAGGGCATCTGAGCATTTCCCCAGGCAGCATGAATTCAAGCAGAAAACAGCCCATTAACCCCGTAGGTCTTGACATTAAGGCGCGTTCACTTTGGGGGTTTTGTAAGGAAAGTGGAAGAGACATCAACTTTCCTCACTGATCAGGTTTAATATGTCCCTCATTCCCTCATTCGCTGAGGTCACAGAGGTTAGAACCTATGCATAATTTATGAGGCATCTGTAATGAAAGGTGTAGATAATGGCTTAAAATCAACATTACTGTGCCACCTGCACAAATATATTGAGACTACCAACTGCCAAGTTTTCTCTGCTTTTTTCCTCAGAAAAATTTGAACTTTCACACAAATTGTGTGCACTCTACAACTCCACACTCAAATGTTAATGATCTCTGCATGGTCATCAAATACCAAAGTGAGAGCGCACAAGTGTAATCACTGTTGGGTGTGGTTATAGATAGTCTATATAGAGCAGATGGCATTATGTTCAGTGTGAACTGAACTGAACGCTGGCTAACGACGCTTGAGACTGATAATGACCTGTAATGAACTGAGTTAGTAGTGTTTCCATGTCACATATAATCTGAAATAAAAACTCAGTCACTGGTTCCAGAGTCTATTCGCAACACAAAACTAACTATGATCCCTGGTCTATTAAACTATTTGAGCTAATATTTGTCTTCTCTCAGAAACTATGTCTTGGCTGCCCCCCTGCAGAACCACTGACCTCACAATCACTGTTTCCTCTCTGATTGAGTACACTGAGCAGCGAGCCAATAAAATAAAATAACGCATCGCTGTCCAAATATTTACAGCCTTAAGTAGAAATCCCCTGCTCAAGAAGTCCAGAGTAATGGATATGAAACTAAATCGTCTCAGATGAAGCGATTCATTTAAACAAGCAGAGCCATTTCTGCTGTGAGGGGAAATCTTTCTTTACAGTGTTAATAACGGAGATCTGTTAAAACTGTGGTCTTCTCTGGAAACAGAGAACAGGCACAGTAACAGGCACAGTAAGGCAACGATGAAACCCCCATGTACTCTTTTCTATAGCGACAGCAACTGCCCTTGCACAGACAAATCACTGCAAGGCATTTTAGGATATCTCCCCATTAAATTCTACTCAAGTTTTATTAGGCTGCTGAGCTGATACACTCTGATTAGTGTGTGTTTTTGTGTGTGTGTGTATTTAAGCACCTGTGAGGCTGTCAGGTCGTGTCATCCTCTCGTAAATGTCGTAACTCTGGGGTCCGTAGGGGTCAGTGCTGTGGAGCATGGAGCGGGGAAGGGTGGAGCTGTAGTGCTGGGGCACAGCGGTCATACTAGCCCTGATGGGAGATGACGAGTGAGCGGGCTGCTTAGTTAGTGGGGGGTTAATGTTGTCCATCATGGTGAGAGGCGAGCCCATGCGGCCTGACGAGGACCCCGCGGACGCCTGATAGGGCGACGTGTTGTGGCTGGCACTGCCCGACCGTGAGTTCGTGGAGCCCACGCGCCGCAGTGCGGCGGGGGAGTTTTTCTGGGTTGAGTAAGGCGAGCTGCTTCCTCCACAGGCTGTGGTGGTGCTGGCCCGCTGGGCAGAGGGCAACGTTGTGGAGAAGATGCTGGAGAGGGGTTTGGGTTCAGTTACAATGGGTGAGCCATAGGCACTGCCAGCTGAGGTTCGCAGGGAGCCACGGGAGGGAGACATACTGCTGGCGTAGGCTGGCGAGTGAGAGCGAGAAGGCACTGAGCTTACCCTCCGCATAGCACGGCCAGGCACTGCTGTTGTGACCGCTGGAACCTGCAAGCGAGGGGAAATAAACAATACGGCTTCATGCATTTGTTTCTTCAGTCCTTAAGAAGCTATAATAATCATGAACAATCATGTTCACTTTATCTGACTAATGGGAATGACATTCTAAATAACACAGCATTAAATAAACCAATTCATTATAGAACAAGACTTTACTCAAGGCCATAATCATTTCTTTTTTCCATTTGCGTCTACGGCGAACAGTGGAGCAATTTGGTTTCCCAGTGGTCTCTTGTGTACTTTGCCATATGAAGCATGATTACGTTGTGCTGAGAACACTGTGAACCTTCTGTGTATTTGAACTTCACAGGAACCATCTCAATTCAATTCCGGCGTTTCTCCTTTTTGTCATTTACGGAAAACCCCACTCGGTTATTAATTTCATTTCATGAGCTCTTAAACACTGTGAGCCCTGTTTATTGGAAACACAAAGCTCACACTGGGTCTTCCTCTGCTGCCAACACATCCTTTCATGAATATCCATTCATGTTGACATTAAAGCATCAAATCATTTCTGCAGATTTGCTTTCTCCTTCCACCACATCAAAACGATTCTATCGGATTCAGATCTGATGACTGGGAAAAGCGCTGATGTGCACTGATCTCATTGTTATGTTCATGAAACCAATTTGAGATGACTTTGATTGCTTTGTGACATGGTGCATTAACAGGCTGGAAGTAGCCATGAGCCATTGTGGACACAAAGTTAATGCACATGGTCAGCAACACTTCTCCGATAGGCTGTGGGACTCAAGCGATGATTCCCCCACCACAGTCTATCTCCTCCACCAACCAGAATCAAGGACCTGGAGCTTTGGATCCAATCTTCTGACCATCTGCATGTCTCAATGCAGATTCCTCATTCATCACAATTCTGGCGGATAGAAGCAGAATCCATCATGCTTTTGGTGCTACAGTAGCTCAATTTACATGTTCTGCACCCTGCCTGCATCATCCTCTCCAGCCATTCGGTAGCTTCTCAGTATTAGCTCACAGGATGTTTTGTTTCTCACAGTGAAAACTCTAGACACTGTTGTGGACCAGGCTATCTGACACCAACAACCTTTTCCCTCTTCTGATATTTGGAGTGACTGATTACTGAAACCCCTGATCTGTACCGACGTGATTTTATAATTACATGCCAAATTCTGATTGGATAATTGCATAAACTAGATGTACCCGACAAAGCGTAAACTGGATAATAACCCTTTAAAGACACATTTTGTATTTTTTGACATCAGCAATATGTCGTGGATGCAGTCGCTGCCAGTACCTGCGATGAAGCCTGGCCCTCAGCCCTGGCATTCCTCATCAGGGTGCCGGTGCCGGCGCCAGGGAAGGAGTGCTGCATCCTCAGCTCTGCCTTGCCCAGGTTCTGACTGCTGAAATAGCCACTGCTGGCATCCTGGTAGCCGCTGTCGGAGTATGAGTTAATCTGAGTCGAGCTACGGGAATTCACTGCGGACCCTGAGAGAGAGAGAGGAGTGACAGAGCCCGAGAGAGGAGGGCAAAGGGTCAAAGGTACAGGAGACGGACACATCACGAATGGTTTCATAATAGATGTGACATTTATCTAGACGACATCACTACTGACAAATGGCTCTGCAGCAGGATAAATGCTCTACCACCCTGTGTCTTGATGTACCATGGCACATTTTTCAGCATTTTATCAGCTGTGATGAGATATCAGCTATCACCATTACTCAGTGTATCAAGCACCAGAGAGGAAAAGGAAAAAGTGTGAGGCAGACATGGATTTTATGTAAAGTATTATCAAGAGACGAGTAAAGAAACAGTTTGTCCTCAATGAATTTCCATATAAATGTTGTGGGATAATGCTGAGGCAAGGAAACAAAGACGTGAGTCAGAGAGAAAAAAACGCAGTGCAGAAGATGAAGAGGAGGAAATAACAGACCCTCACTTTCATGGAGGGAGGACTGCTCCGGGGAGTACAGAGACACCTGCTCTGACTCAGTCCTGATGCGGTAGCTGGGCGACTGGGAACTGTCAGTCACCCGAGACTTTGTGTCCCCGGAGGCAGAGGCATCTGGGAAGGTAGAGCAAGAGAGTCAGGCAAATAGAAAAAAGCTTTGAGCGTGTGAAACAGTTACAGAGTTTTGAGACAAGGAAGATTATAATAGTCATTAAAGTGGTTGATGATTTTTGGAGTTGACACGAAACAATAACACCCCATAATTTCTGCAACATTAGTTTCACGCCTGTGTTCGAGTCATTCAATTTTACTGCCATACTAATTTTGGGAAGTGAAATTGGGTTGGCGCGGTGGTTCAACTGTGTATGAAGCCATGCTCCGAATATTTTAAGTGCTCATTCCCCTCCATCCCGCTCTCTTTATGAGTGGCGACAACAACCAGTTTGGCCAACAGGAGCTTGAGTTAGGCCTCTAATGTCCCTGTGCACAATGTTCCCCCGTAATCACCATCTAGTTAAGCGTGACCACTGCCAGTGGGTTACTCTGCCATCACTTAAACAATAAGCAGAAAGCAGAGGGGTAGGCTCACGTTGTCATGTTAGGCCGGTACCTGACGTCCCGTTTTCTTAAATCTAGATATCAGAGTGTTTTAAACATCCACTGAACTCTGGACATTTTGCACAATTTTTCAAACAAGCCCCGAAGCTAAAGATTAAAAATACAAGCAATACATATAGAAGAAGCCTGCTGTGTATTTCCCCATATGTGAAAATACACAAACCGATTGTCTGTAAGTTGTTTCTATTCCCTTTTTGCCTGGAGAGAATTTAAATTTATACAAATTTAATGAGTGTAATACAAGAGTCATGTTTAAGTATTTACAAGCATTTGTGTTCTTTAAATGAAACATAAAAAAGTCTTTTGTCTCCTTATATTCTGGCAGTGAATCTGTGTCGTTTAAGACCTCAGGGTTTTGATACTGAGCCTTGACCCTGTTTGATGAATGAGATGCCAAGGGGCCGGAACAGAGGAGGAAAATAAATAGAAGGAGAAACACCAAGAGAAGAGAGACAACCGTTTTCCCCCAAGCTGATGATCAAACATTTCTAGTCCCAAATAATAATAATAATAGTAACTGTAATATAATAATAAGTCCCCATATGTTGATTGTTCTCAAATGACATTTACTCCTAATACACACCCAGGATGAGGAGCTGTAACAATGCTCATAGAGAAGGTTTCATTTCCTGATTAGTTTTCCTTTTTCACGTGTATTTTCTTTTCAAAGCATATTTTGCAGAATGATCAGTTTCAGTGTGTTAGATTTAGCTGACAGAGGTTTGAGACATAAAGTTTTCATTTCAGGGGATTTGTCCTCTATTCTCCGTGGACACAAGGTGTGACTGCATTGACATTGCCTGGGGCTAAAAGGCTTGTTTCCCCTGTAACACTTCTATCCCCTACACTCAGACAGTGGAGTCATATGGTGGTTCATGAGGCCAATAAGCCTCGCGGACAAAAAAACAGCACGTTGCACTCCGCGCCGCACATTTAGACTTTAATCCATTCTGCAAAAAAGTGCACTGCAACATCTGACTATCATTAATCATCAACGGTACAATGAGAAATCAATACAGAGCAATAGCGATTAGTCCTCAGATCGGTTCCAACATTAACGAAATACATTTAGCAAGGAAATGGGCAGCGGGCTGCAAATGAGAAGAGCGTGTAGTATTAATATTCCCACAGCATATGTACAACTAAACCCCCCCATAGGCCCGTCTGATGGGATCGACAATAAAAGATTAATGGCCATTGCAGAAATTCACTAAGTTCCACAATTGAATTAATAAGCCATGAAATACATTAGTATATTCAATTCGCTATCCATTCCCTCCTGAAGATCCTTCAAGGATGTGGGCTAAACAAACAGAGCAAAGTGGTCCAAGAGAAATACTTCAACTCCCCGTCACCGACGGTGTTATGTGTGAGTGGGGAGAAATACCTCAGATAAATATTAAAACAGGAATACGCCTCAGGCTGTCCATTAATGTAAGTGTGCTCAAAAACACTCATGTTAGCACTGATGATGTAAAACGTGCCTGAATGTACTACACACACAGACACACTTGTTCAAACCCTGTAGAGGCCATTACCTGTTATGAGCCATCAGGTGGTTTGTTTATTTTTAGGTTAAGGTGTAGTACTGGGTGTAGTGCAAGGTGGTAGAGAGGCCGCTGGTCAATTCAGGACTCCAGAGACAGTGAGCCATCACTTACAAACTCTTCAATGCTTCCTAGTCAGTGAGGCTGTACCTCTTAAGAAAAGACTAAAGTGTCTCAGTAACATCATACAGTTACATTTCCTTGTGTCTTAAGCTTGGACTGTTGGCTACACTGCTGAATGCAAGGCAGGCTTGTGTCAGCAGGAGGGACAGCTATCCAAACATCTCAGTGTTTAAGTTGACGTACCTGCAGTTCTCCAAGGGAGGGACTTCTCAGACGAGCTGTGGAAACAGGAGATGAAAAAAGTGAATACATGCACTACACACGCCACATTGAGTGACGTGAGTGAAATCAAGTGGAAGAGACACCTTTGGGACTCAGCTGCACTTTCACAACCGTGTAGATACAGTCACAGTGTTTGAGATACAGGAGCCTGAGGTTCAGAGTATACCGCACAATGGAAGATTTTCTTTTTACAACTCCAAGTCCATTTTTGACCAGGACCTAAAGGCGTCATTGGTGACAGATTAGGTTTGCTGTTCGAGAGCTCACCTGATAGTGAATAAACAACAGGGACAAGCCTCGAGAGTGAATCAGGGGTGATCATTCAGTACATTAACAAACAGTCAGCGATGTGACCCCCCGACATGGTCCTGTGTGGCAGTGAATGATAACCACACAGAGAAACTGAGATTCTCAGTCTCCACAGAATAATGCAGAAAGTGTGTATGTGTGTGTGTGTGTGTGTGATCGAGGGCAGGGGTATCCATGTGTTTGAAGCAACACTACTATGAAGTAAAATTACATCCACTCAAGAGGAGAAAAAAAAGAGAATCGATATCTGGCAGTCAGTGTTAATATTGTGGCAGAGGCTGTACATTAATCAATATGTGGGAAACATTGAGAAACTGTAGCAGTGTAGAGGATGTCAGCCGAGCTGGCAGTCATTCATTGTGGTTGCAGGACAAATTCCTTTTCAAATATCTCAATGAATGCACCCAAGACCACCTCCAAAGTGTATGGTATAAATCTTAGGCCTTTACAACAGAAGCCTTACACCTAATTATTACAGCTAATGTGTGAACGTAGGCCAGAGGCAGAGAGGAAATTATAGCCCTTGGTGTAGCAGTTTCACTCCAGCTCTGATGTATTGTGTGTGAGCAGCACATCATGCATTTGGCTCCACAAAATGCCAGAAAGCTATCGGAGAATCCTAAAGGTCAGCATTAGGGCAGGGAGGCTGGGTTGTTTTCCTGAATGCACTGAAATGCTTACAGCCTCGTGCAGAGCAGGCATGAGCTATCGTACGCTAACATCTTAATAGCCACCTAATCATTACAGCTTACGGGAGTACCTCTGAAAATATATTCTGACTAAAGGGGGAGGAACGTTATACAGAGCCATTTTTTTCCCGTGACTGGTTATTACGGCAGACGCCAGGAGACATCAAAGCTGTGTTCCAGCTCTTTTCATTATTTGCTATTCGTCGCTTTGAAGCACCAAATGTCTAAGGTGACACTCAATAAGCTTGAAGAAGCCCAGCTCTCTCAATTTAATGAGTATGCGGGCAATTAAAAAAGAGGAAGCTGGGTGAGTTGTGCTTCACTGAACCTCGTCAGAGGAAGAGGAATGACACCATGATGGCGATGTGATGCTGTGGATGCTGCGTATTGACTGGCTGTCCGAATAAAGCGTGATTGTAAATGTGGAGATGCTGATAAACAACAGGTCTGACCCTGATGGGAGATTTTATTCCCCATCAACCCCACTGGCTAGTCAGAGATGGGCTGGGTGGGAGGTTACATCTTTTAAAGAGTTTGCCAGAGGTCATGACTGCCGCCCCTCTATGCGCTTGGAGAAATGAAAGGGAGTGGTCAGCTCTAGAGGTGCCATGAAATGTAATGACTTCCATCACAATCCTTCAGTGTCCTGTCCCCTCTGCTGTCAACCTGCTGAGCTATTGACCCCTAACAGTGGGACCTCGATGGTTAAAGCTAATCTCCATTCAAACACAAATGTCCAGTCCTAGCCATTTCATTTGTTCTTCTCTGGCTTTTAAATAGGCAAGAAAATTGTGTTGCATGTTTTCTTTGTAGGATCTGTGGGAGGGGGTGGACAGCTACCGCCCCCCCCCCCCCCCCCCCCGTGGACAGCTACCGCCCCCCCCCCCCCCAGGGTGAAGAAAAGAAGCGTCAACATGGATTTAACAAATGTGATTACGACATTTAGAGGGGAGCTACTTCTCCAAACAAGAGGTGAAACGTAGTCTTGCAATATAGAGAGAGAATAAACCTGGATAACAAATTTAGATTTCTAAGGGAGAAATCATTTAGCCATTATTCAACCTTACCAGTGTTTCTGAAAGCCTTTTCAAGTGTGTCCATTTGCATGAAACAAAGGCACCCCCCCCTCTCTCTGTGGCAACAGTAAAAAATAAACACACTTTAACTCTCAGCTTTGTTCCCTAAATAATTAATTGCAACCTCAAATTTTAACAGAGAAAAGGAAAACAATCATTTTCTGCTACAACAGAAATCCAATTGCAGAGCTCCAAAGTGTTTTAGGTAGCTCAAGTCAGCCCAAGGATTTACTGACAACCCTGTTTACGCATCAGCAACAAGTGTCTCAATCTGATTTGCGGCTGCTGTGGCACAATCAAACTCTGATTAAAGTGTTGACAGAAATTCCAAGAATTTTTACCTCTGATTCATCGGCCACCTGATTCAGTTCCCTGTGCTTACTGTGAGGATGAATGATGTATGGCTGATGTAGCCTCAAGGCTTTTGATTTACTAATCAGCTCTGAACAGTAAATTGCTCTCAGAAAATTCCTAGAAAGACGGTAGGAGTAAAATTTACGTGAAGGTGAAAGACAGTTGTCACGCGTGTATAGGGAACAACCACAGGAAAGCGTGTCACTTGGACTAAAACTAAAACAAATATCCAGTACAGTACTTTTCCAAGAGGGGATAAATAAGCTGTGTATATTTCCAGATAACTGGCATCTAGACATTTTCCACAGCACTTGACACAGCTCTTACCTGCTCCTCTACAAAATACAAAGGGAAAATAGATGCTGTAATTCCTGAGAACTGCCAACTGATGGTATTTGATGACTGTATTTTGCAGGTAAACAGGTAATGTGCAAGAATCCATCATATAAGGGCATGTAGGGCTCATTATCACAAAGCCAGACAAAAACCACATGGTTGGGAGTGGATGCAAATAGGGGCAATTGTCCACAATATGAAAATCGCACTTCCTTTTTCTTAAGATACAAGTCCAAGCTTATAAACAAAGTATCAGTACATGATAGCTCAATCTGTCCAAACATCACACATTTTAGCTCCTCTCACAAATTCTCTAGTTTTTGCTGTACAGTCATTTCAGTGTAAGTGGTACATTTTTATGAGCTCCCACATGATGTGCTCAGTTTCTAAATTATTTTTGGTCCATGTTTCACAGAAATTAAGAACTATTCAATAGTTATTAGTATAGATTTTCAATAGCTATTGGTGCATCTTCTGACAAATGACACAGAGACAAACCACCAAACCTTGTGATGATACAAGACTGGTGTCAAACCTGCTCCATGACAGGCCCGTGAAGCCCACTGGTATTGCGCTTTCTACAAATGAACCTGACATGTCTGAGCCACAGTAGATAGGACAGAATGTGTGGTCACTGAGGTGTGATGATCAGGCAGCCTGGTGTCTCAGCTGATGAAGTGGGAACGAATTCCCAGAGCAAACTCCAAAGCTCTTTCACTCTGACGGCAGTGCTTCACTGAGCAAACAACACTCTGATATCATGCACATTCGCTTGCTGTCACTGATAAACATTGACTTAATATATTGACTAGAGTCAGTTGCGTATATGTTGCACTTTGTGTCAGTTGGCTAGAACGAAGTCTGCTTATTTAAACTGGCATGGCAATGTTTGTTATTAGCTCATAACACTGAAGCAATTTGGTGTTATTTAAAATATTAGGACAGATGTACGCACACTGGGTTGCTCCTCACTATGCCATAAGGTTACACTATGGACTATGGCCACTGCTGTGAAGGATGAAAAAGCCATGTGTTAGACTGCACATTTGTGTGTGTACGTGTGTACAAGTGTGTGTGGGTTTTCTCATTACCTGCTGCTACCATCGCCTGGTGACTCGGCCCCGAGTCTGCATCTTTCCAGCTGATTGGCCACAATCTGCCTCTCCACTTCCAGCTCCCTGGTTAGCCGCTCAAACTGGAGCTCCTGAGCACAGACACCAACAAAAAAACATTTACATTCTCCTTAGAGAGAACGTTATGGACTACTATTGGCAGATACAATGATGTGAAGTCAATTTGAGAGCTGCAGGTTGGCAGGTTGACAGCTTGACAGCTTGCTCTGGGCTGCATTGTGACCTGGGGGTTAATAATAGCACAAAACTGAAACTAAAAGCACAGCAAACAAGCTGAATCTAAAGAAAAAAAAGGTATGGTCACAAGTACCTTTAAAACAGAGAAAATGTGACTTAGCAGCAGTAGAGCAGACACACAGACACAGTATAAGGTACTGCTACTTTTCCAGCCCACACAAAGAGACAAGCACCACTTCAGCTGGTGCTATTTAGCCTTGGTGGCACTGTTCCTATGGGAGTTCAGCAGAAATCAGCATTTGACTAATTATCTGGCCTGAGCGAAGCTATTACATGCACAGCTCTATCGCTCCGAGCACTGGATCAAAACACTCATAAGACACGGTCTTACACAGACTCATTTTCATACCTTGGAAATACCTTTCCAATTCACCCACACCAACACTGCCTTGGCAGTAAGCCCTCACTCACCATAAGTCCGTGTACAGATGGTGGAAAGCGGGCGTTGCTATCCTTACTTGTCCCATGTAATGTCCATTACCACGGTCAATTACATCCACAACCACCAGCATGCACACACACCAGCTTCTTTTGAAACCTGTCTGAGGAAGTTTAGTCACCCCACAGTGTGAGAGGCCAGCCTACTTTTCTCACTCACTTTCCAATGTTCCTTCAGGGTGAGCTGAGATTTCCCTTCAGGCTACAGACACGCTCTGCTCTGCTCTGCTCACCCCTCCCCCCAAACCTCTGCGTTTATACCCTCCACCGCTCTCCTCCACCTCGGCTGTGGATATGTGAATCTTGACTGCAGTGAGAGGGAGCAGGAGAAAAGGAAAAACTGCCTGGTCCAGTTTCCTCAATGTAATGACGTTTGTTCATGTGGCTGGGATACCCCTGCAGTGCCATAAGCCACCCTGATAGCATCCTGTGCTGTGTGCAGGCTGCAAATGAGAAAAGATAAGACGACTTGTATTCATAACAAAAGAAATGTTTGCATCAAAGACACCATAAATATATTATTGCTATTACTGTTAAATGGGGCAGGCGCAGTGAAAGTCATTGCTACCTTCGCGCTGTGGTGAAGGTTGGATGTTGTGGTGATTTGCACAAACCACAATAAAAAGCCTGCCGCTCATTGTGGCTGCATCCTCTGATAACAGTCCCCTTATGAAATATTTAAAACCAACCTGCTGACAAATCAGCACACTGTCATGTATAAACCAAATACTAGTGACAAATGTAGTGTAGCCAACAAAGGAGTGGCAGTCCATTCAGGATAAATACAATGGAATTTGAATGAAAGGTAAAAAAAATTCTCAGAGGGTTGATCGGTGGAAAGGCTTTAATGGAAAGCAGCTGAGGGAAACGTTAGGTTAACAGAAACATACCAAAGCCAACAGGCAAAACAGAGTAGATGTGGTGAGGCTGGTATCAGTTAGGAAATGCCAACAGAAGGTTTAAATCACTTGAACCGCAGTGATTCACTTACAAGCAGCACAAAGCTCTATACTGGGGTTCCTGGGAAAAATACCATTTGTAGATAATGAAGCAAAATAAAGGTTTCTCAAAAAATGTTGATATTTGTGTTTATAGCTGCTATAGCTGCTTCTATACTGAGTATGGGGATCCCCTCCAGGGTCTTTTTATTCCAACACCAACAAGCTAACGGTGCACATACTGTGCACATAGTGGGAGCAGGACAGAGACAGAGCGGCCACGCCGCTGATTTACTTACAAAAAGAGATGATCCATCAAGGCCCTGTCTGACGAATACCCCTGCTGAGAGATTTAGTCACACGAAAATTGCCAATTTCAACCCCTTCATTCCCACAAATCCCCCATTCCCATTCTTCCTTTCCTTGTACCAGATGAATATGAACTGTATTTCAACAGAAGATATGTTCAAATAGTAAAAGGGGAAGGACATTTTTTAATTCCACATTTTTAATTTTGAGAATGGTCGTGGTTAAATATATAATCAAAATTTCATAGAAATCCACGCATATCCCCCGAACGCCCCCTAAAAACACAAATGCGTGTGGCGGTACAAGATGGACAATTTTCCAGTGAACAAATATGAAAATGTTCTGCACACATACATCTACAGTTTAGCATCCAGGGCAGCAGTGAAGGGATGACTTCACAACAGATTGTTCAAATAAAGAGGTTATGTCTTAAGTGTACTGTAGTTGTGAGGAAGGACACGGAATAACAGAGAGACGAGGGAGAGCGTCACACATGCAGAAAGAGATTGCAACAAAAGCAGAGATAATTCAAACAATCTTCCTGAAACAAATGTGAAATCTCTCCAGGTGCAAATATTCAAAAGAGAGAACATGCTCTAAAAGTGTAAAGAGAGGAGAGTAATTCATATGGAAACACACATTAAAGGGGGAGGAGGGGATGAAAATGTGAGCATTTAAATATGTAAATGTGGCTCACGCCCACTGGATGTATTCTGGGAGCAAAAGGCCACAGTCTGACTCAGAAACACTCACACAAAGGAGCATAAATGGGACTAGAACAACAAAATACAATCAGCAACATATGCATTTTTACTCATTACAATAGAAAAATACATACATAAGCCATAAGAAATTATCATGCATATGTAGCATATGCTAATGTGAAGTATTAGAATTTGCAGAGAGACAGACAAGTGTTTTGTTTTCTTTTTCAGTGTAGATGGAAATGTCCTGCTCCTGCAAATGTCACCATTCTTGGTCCACCATTTATGCCTCTTCTGTCTTTTAATCTCATAATCCAATTGTTTTGTTTGGCAGTGTGTCATCTTCTCCAGTCCAGCGACTTCATCTTGAGCTGCAAGCTTCTCATTATACTGCGGCACATCCGGGCAAATGAGACAGAGAGAGAGAGAGAGAAAGAGAGAGAGAAAAACAAACAGCTAAAACTAATAGCTATGCATTTCCTGATGAGATGCTCTATGATCTCGATCAAGCACAGCAAATAGAGACATCTGCTGCAGCCATAAGTCACAGAGGTCTCTGTCACTGCTCATATTCAGAGCTGCTCCGAGCTTATCACAGATGGAGCGTGCCCGCCATCACCCTGCTGTTTTCTTTACTATGGAGAGCAAGCCCAGAGCTCCCAGCATGCAGCCCTCTCCTCCAGGTCTTTCCTGTCGCTTGACAAATTGGTTGCAGCTCATACTCAGCCGCACAATCATTAGGTCATTCACACTAGTTTTTCAGTATATTATTATGGTACATTTATAAAGTCAATTTATTAAATTGCATTTTTTTTAAATTACCGGAACACTTTATCCTGTATGACTCATTAAGACTATTATGAATGTGGATTCAATATATCCATAATTAGCTTGTGATAGCACAGGGCTGCGTGCCAAAATGGGCCCTGGTCTAATGAAACATTTGTAAGTGGGGCTCACATTAGCCACGGAGAGAGCGTGCTCACTGCTCTGTGTAATTCACTGCATTTTCCATACTTGACCTCTACATAGAAGATGACACATCCATTCAGCATAATGATCCACCGCGTCGGGCCCGAGCACAACAGTAGTGACCATTAAACGGGGCCCCGTGCTTGTTTAACGGGTGTGGGCCCAGCCTTGGTCGGTACCAGGCTTAGGGTGGAGGGAGAGGACAGGGACAATGTGCGACTGGATTTCCTGTACCAACAGGGCCTCCAAAGCCTTTATTTGCCGTTACAATGAGCCTATGGACTCTGATCTGCCCGCGGTCCCACAGCTGAATCAGATCCTGTTTCCCTGTGTCCTTAGCCGGGGCCCTAAAAACACTGATGACACACGGCAGCAGACCCCAGCCACCCACATGCACGCTCCCATGTCATCTGTATGGGTGCTGCTGACAACACAAGACCTATCTGAAATGCCTGAAGTGGCTTCTGCCTGCTGCTGGTTCAGCACAGATAAGAAAGGCTTGAGCACACATAAACCCCAAATGTCATGCAGCTGTATTAACATACACTGACTTACAAGTGCTCTCCAAACAGCCTAACAGCATAAGTCAACACATTTATAAACAGTGCGCTTGGATAGCACACAGAAACATTATTCTAATGTGTTATTACCGCAAACAAGAATGTCACTTTTGTATGGAATTCTCTAATATTGCCAAAACATAACAAACACGGCAACAACGTTGACAATTTCAAAAACCCAACGTACAGTTTACTAAGAAAGTTGCTTATTTGAGGAGTTTTATTTGACCAGATGAGTTCCACTTACTGCAACAAAACCTTTTTAAAGTAGCATCCTTCCAACAGAGAGGCTGCTGACTTAACACAACTCAGGCCAAGCTCCACAGCCCACACAGGACAGATAATGGGATGTAATGAAAAGTCTCTCCAACCTGCAAGTTTCTAACATCTTTCACAAAGAGCAGGTCGACCAGCACGCCCATGCGAATTGATGTTTTCCACAAACACACTCAAGCTCATTCAGCCGGACAACCATAAGGAAAGTAAACATATGTCAGCATTAAAGCTTGATGTGTAACAGCTTTCAGCGCCCTAAAGTTGAATTAATCATAAAAACATTGAAATTACAGCAAAAAATAAAGTATTATAATGAGGACTGATCCAAAGTATGACCACTTGACTGGCTTAAAAGTCAAGTGTCTGAATTAAATTGTACATTTTGGAAAATTGCTGCCCAAAAGTCAAGAGGAAGACATGTGAAAGGTAACTAGCAAATCAGACATGTTTTCATCACCCAAACACAGGCCAGCTTATAATATTTTTCTCCTTCCTTTAGTGTGATGTATCAGTGTATGTATAACTGGTTCCCAGGGAGCTTCTCTTCCTCATTCAAAACATTCCTCAAGCCCCTGAAACTCCTGAAGTGTGGTAGATAATTCCACACCATTATGATGTCACACGATGGCCCACATTTGCATAACGCACACCTAGCGGCTGAGGCTGAAGAGACCAGCTGCATTACAGTACAGTACAGTATGAAAGTGATGTGTTTTCTGAACCAGTGCATGCAAATCTTTTACAGTAATGACATCTACATCTGCACTTTATTCCCAATCGTTGTTACATGATTACTGCTGTCCATGTTACAAACACATTTAAATCACTGCAGCATTTGTAGAGAGCATGACATTAGAAGACATTATGCCCATGTACAACCATGTTACTACAAATCCCATCAGCACCCTGTGTCTAAAACAGGAAACCTACAACATCATACATGCCACATTTGTATATGATGATAATGTGATGCAGGGGCAGCGATGTGTGAAATTATACTAGAATATTCTCCAATACTCTGCGCCTTCCTTTTTATGACAGTATAATAATTGCAAGTTATACATCAGAGAAATCTTTGCCTAATCCTTAATAAGTGCCCAAATCCCCCCCATTAATTAAGACTTGAAGATTTTATCCATAATGGTTCCATCAACTGCAGCCCATGTGAGTCTGAGGCGTAGTGTGTTTTGGGGTTACACCTGGAAGGAGAGGGCTGCATGATCATCTCTGATGTTCTCATCCATTTTGCCTAACTGGTGCAGATGGCTTTTCCTCTTAACCAAAGATGAGAATCTATCAGAAATATGTTTGTTCATTAAGTGGCAATGAGGCCTGACAGATCTGCACCCTCGCTGCAGCGTGGCAGATGCATTCCAACGAGAGCTAAACTCTGCGGCGCAGTGGGAGAGTGACAGTAGAGGTTAAAGGATTTCTGCAGCAGCAGGGACAGAATAGCAGGCCCGTTGTGTGAGCATTGAGGAACAGGCCCCAGAACTGGCTGTGTGTCTAAACCTGCAGGAACCACGCAGCGCAATTACTTCCAAAAAAACGCCACAATGTCACCCTGCCTCAGTACTACGGTTTTGGGAATGTGGCTGCAGCACCACACGCAGCAGAATTACAATAACCACGCCGGAGAGGGGGGCATTTCCAAATGCAGGAAAGGGGCTTGCTGAGGTATGAGAGTGTACAGCTGCAGGCGTAGCTATAGGTGGAATCAGAGGGTGAAAATTGCTTTAGCACCCACAGCCACACCAGGGCTTTTATACTGTATAAGCTGATAATGTGATAATGGGGAAGCACGTTTACAATAGGACATCATTTCTGCCAGGATTTCGAAGCATTCACTGCAGCAAATGTGCAGAGCAATGAAAACTGTTGTTTATTTATTTATTTATTTTTTATTTTAAATGAAATTCTCTTAAGAGGAAATTAACATGCCGCCACAAAACAATCACAATGCGAACACACGTGGCAAATAGCACACTACAGAACACATTCACCCCTTCATATACACATTACAGCACTTTTATACACACTGCTTCTTCCATCATCCATGGTGCAAGCAGCCATCAGGGACGGGGTGGTCAGTCTTGTCACTGCTTCAACAGACAGATCGTAAGAACCTTTTCCAACCTTTGGAAAAATTGATGACTCACTACTACACCTATTGCCACAACTGCCTGTTATGTTGGCAGCATGGCATGATGGGACATCACAGAACATGCTTTTTTCAAATTTTTGAGAATGTAAAGGGAGTACCAATTTGGCTAGATAATTAAAGCAGTCATTAGTGTGGGGGAAAGATTACGGGAGCTGTCATCTGTATTGGAAATTGCAGCAGCCGGTGCTTGTCACTCAAGGGAATTGACGACAAAAGAAAGACTGTCAATAGCATAAAGAAGACAGAGGACAGACCGCATACCAGTGGGAGAGTGAAAGAAAAATCGTGTTTGTGCTTGTGAACAGATCAGACAATGACTTGAAAATTATTGTAAAAACTTCGACAGATAATTTTCTCAAAATACAGTTTTTTGTCAGGAGTTTCCTGTTCATTTGTATGGATACAGATTTACAATGACAAAATAAGAAAAAACTCTAAATGGGAAGTTTACAATTCAGCAGTGAATAAAATGAATAAGTCCCTGGTATTGAATTTGTCGGCTATTTGTGATTGGCTCAGGTGATTTGGCAGGAGTATGTTGGCAACTGGCTAAATGCAAAGGATTATGGGTGTTATTTTCTCCATCCTTTTAAATAAAAGGAGTTGAGCATTTCTGCCTCATTAGTATTCATAGCGTGATGCACATGATTACGCTTTTAAAAGCACAATTTATGCACCATTACTTGTTCAAGTGGATCCAGCGATATGTGGCAACATTTAAAATGATTTCAAACAAAGCTTTGTCTTGCAGAGGTCACACTCACTCAAATGATAAAAAATTCTATATTTTATGTTAAATAGTGCTTCAAAAGCACTTAAGCTCTCAGGTTCTGTGGGACTGGAAGACTGGAATCAAAACGTTTTGATGATGACTTAACAAATGTTAATTTAAATGAAAATCTTTGATGAAAAAAAAAAAAACAACCTTGGTCTGTCTGAAAAGGCAATCACACTCACTCAAATGATAAAAAATTCTATATTTTATGTTAAATAGTGCTTCAAAAGCACTTAAGCTCTCAGGTTCTGTGGGACTGGAAGACTGGAATCAAAACGTTTTGATGATGACTTAACAAATGTTAATTTAAATGAAAATCTTTGATGAAAAAAAAAAAACAACCTTGGTCTGTCTGAAAAGGCAAGTTACGTACGCAATCACCTCGGAAATCACCTCGGGATCGTGTTAAAGATATTTGGGGAAAGGATGAACTGGAGACTACAATAAACGTCATTCACCAAGTCTATGCCCTTAATGTCTTTGGCAGACACGTGCCATTCCAAGGACACCAACAGTATTTACTGTGCTTCCACCTTCCCAAGTACAACTACTGCTCCCTGATGACCTATCCCTCAGCGTGCATTGTTGACAACAGCAGTAATTACAGTGATGATGATGCTGACAGTGACGGTGATGAGTATTAACAGGCTAGTTGGGGCTAGATGTCCCTGGGCTGGGTTCAAAGCGACAGTGCTGTGCCAGCCAAGACAGGCACGCACCCCTCTGACATCACATGACATGATGAGCAGATCATCTCCTTTTCCTCTTTTCCTTTCTGTTTTTCCTCTGCGTTGACAGCCCCCCGCCACAGTGCTTTAGAGAACCATTCACAGGTGACAGCCTGTCTGACTCTGCCTCTCTCCATCACGCTCCCACACCTGCACTTTTTTGTCCTTTTCTCTTCACTCGCCACCCTCTGTGCCCTCCCTCCATATCTGAGCAGTTTGTCTCTCCTCTGTACATCTGAGCACTCGCCTTCACCTGTTTCCCTCCCCTCTGAATCAGCCTCTTTTCCCTCTTACACTTGTTCTGCTCCCCTATGGGGTAATTGCTCGGAGCTAGCCTTCCATTTTTATGACTACAATCAAGGCCAGAATGCTTATGCCTCTAGATTTTTCCTTTCCCGTGTCACAGTGGCAGCACCTGGGAGGGGAAGGCAGATACCGAGGAGTGGAGAAAATCGCTGGTCGATTATAATTAGGGTCCTTATTTCTCCTATGGAGGTGGAGAACTCAACCTTTCTTCTGCACATATGGCTTGGAAATGCATAATAGTCAAAGCAAATAGTCTCGAAGCTCCGCCCTGACCCAAACTATTACCCCCTCAAACTGGGTCACAGATTGAGTGTGGCTGCATTAAAACAAAACAGTGGCTAGCATCACTCTTTAATGTGGGGGATATTTCAGCCAGCTCATCAAGTCTTCAAGAGGAGGCTGGAGTTGTAGGACTCAAAGCAAGGTCAGCTGGAGCCTGCCTCTGAATCTGTGCCTGAGTCAGAATAAAACAAGGTCACAGAGTGTTGACTCTCCTTTGCAGGGGAGAAGCTGCAAGAAGACACATTTTTCACGTGTAATGGACTCCCTGCAAAGAGGGAAAATTCCACTGTGGGTTTTTTTCCTGGGAGGTGCTGTGTTGAAACACCATAGCACAGCGAAGCTAAGAGCCCCCTTTGCCAGCTGTGTGGTACATATAGGCATGTTCAGGCAGAGCTAATAGCAGCATTACTCTGAGGGCAAAGCCTCGTAATAGAGGAGGGACGGGAGCAAACCAAAACACTGCGTTTCCAAGGGCAAAAAAACAAGAATCTCATACAAAGAATCATCTGCTCAACAGCACATTTGATTGCAGGAACTAATTGGAACACATAATTACTTTTGTGTTTGAGGGGGCAAAATAGAACAAAAAGGATAAAGAAACTAAACCAGCAGCAGCATCCTCTGCATGTCTAAAGCCCCTAGTGCTTGAAAAGCACCAGGGAGTTTCTAAGTCAGGAACAGGGTTTGTGCTTTTGTACCATTTGTAATATATCATCTGTTTGGTTTTGGTTTCACATTGCATTTTAGGGAATGGACCAAAGACTTCTGTCTGAGGTGTGTATGTCCCTTGACAGCATGTTTCCAATTTCCCATGCACCTTTCACCTACGTGAGCTGTCACAAAGGACAAGTCTCATCATCAACCACCATCCCAAAGCATTTCAGGAAAAACAGTAAAGTATAAAGTATTTGACAGTTTAAATGGTTCTTGATGTGACTATTACCTAACACTGTATTACTGGCAATGAAAAGGGTATTTTTTTTATATGCAGACATGTCTCAGACAAAAATGCAGTCAAGAGTTCCACTAATGACCTGGTAATTAAAGCCACTTGATTGAATGCGGCCATCAACGCTCTTCAGCAGAAGTGAGCGCTACCCTGAACCTCCATCTGCATCTCTGAGGCACAAGACCAAAATGAAACTGTAAATGTAAGATGCAGTGATATTCAGTCTGAGCAACACTTCAGCTGTTTCCAGTGCTTGGTTGTAGATTAATAAGAGGGGCACTCAGAGAGCCCGTACCCCCGCCAAGGCTGATTGGCCACTTTATCATCATATAATATATTGAGATTATGTAGCTATGATAGATTTAAGTTTTGCTATACGGTAAATAAAAGTCAATGGGTTTTACCTCGGCCCTTAGTGACCCTTCACAAAATTTCAAGAAAGTTGCTTCAATAGTGCATAATATGCATAATATCACAAGTAGCTGAAGTGAACACTAAATAATGCTTCATTAGCACCTTTCTTGCTTTGTTTACCACCAATGCATTTTTAACCCCAAAGTCTGCCATCACTGAACAAGAGGAGCATAAAATAATTATTTACAAATAAATAAAACACTTTGCTCTTGTGCTTTTGTTTTTCAGTAAAAAAGTTATTTCTCCCACATCTCTCCATAATCACATTATTCTCTGTACCCTGTAAGTACAGCAACTACTAGTTTTGTTGGTTTATGACGATGGTTTTTGTTAGAACCGGAATTCGGACAACAGAATTTTGTAAAACTGCCAAAAAAAAATCATGTTCTTATTATTTGACACCATCCCACTGATAATTAGTAAATGATAATATAGAATTATCATCAAGCCATGTCCAACCATCTGCCATGTTTTCAGATGATGAGGGAGAAGAGAGCTGTGATTTCAAGTACAGGAGACACATTGTCCATGAATGATGTGTTAAGAAAATATGCTGTCACGTTCCGTGTTGTAACATGCAGCTGTGGAGTCACGACTGAAGCAGCAGCTGACGTCTAATGAAGCAGGATCTGCCATCTATGTTAGATCACATTAAATCAATTACACTCTCACCTCAAAAGCATTTACTATTCATGGAATTCATGGATCAGCTAAATACTAAGAAGAGAAACGGTATTTTATAATCACATTTCATCCAGATGACTTTCCTAACGAGACACACTTGAGCGTCGTGATTGCTGAATCCATACAAAAGCCTGTCTGATCTGTCAAAATGGTGCCACAGCCTTCCACTGCTAAAATTACTCGATAAAAATCTAGGTCTTAGATAATCCTTGATAGGCGTCCTTAGGTTGAATTAAAATTTGAAAAGATAATAAGCACTGAAGAGGGGATATATGTAAAGTTTATTCTGAATTAATACACCACTTTGTGAAGCTTCTGCGGTTGAGTCGGGTTTGAGAAATACTTTGTGTACTTTGAAGCAAGTAAGGACGTGCAGCAAGAAAAACACTGACATTTAAACACTTAAATGGGCTCTGCAATAAACCATTATGGATGTGTCATTCAGATGATGGATCAATGCTACTGGAGAAGTACATTGTAAAGACAAAACCGAAGCCTAAACACAGCATAAAAGAGCCAAATCCTCAAACTACTAGTAAAAAAGACAGAGACTTGATAGCAGAAAGATGGAAAAAGGGGACATAAATACAAGTAAATGAGGACATGCAGCATGCAATCATAATATGGAGAGGAATCTGTCCTTGTTTGGGCATCTGGGCAAAGCCAGTGCAGCTGAAGCTACAGCAATGACAGAGGTTTGGAAAGAGAGATGAAAGAAGGCAGGGAGCGTCAGCACAGCGGGAAACAAGGAAAAGAAATAGATATAAAAAAATAAAGGATAATAGAGTCACTGAGTAAACACTTACCAAACAGCCAGTCCCCCAAAGCCCCAGCCCTAACTGCGGCCACAGCTCCGGCACAGCAGACTTGCATGTTTACATCAACAACTGGATCCCTCGAAGCTCTGACGCTCAACAATCACAGGAAAACCTCACTCAAACGCGGAGAGCACAAAAAAAAGAAAAACCCACACTCACATTCAGCGCGGTCTCTACCCTCCTCTCAATTCCTCCTCACCCTTTCTCACCCTCTTCACTTTCAAAACTCTGGTAAATACTGAGAAGTCTTTTTACAGTCTCGACTATTTAGCAGGAATCCCCTCAGAGGCATGTCTCTGGCGAGTCACTCTACAAAAGCAGCGACTGAGGCAGAGCACTCGCTCTTCCTGTTTGTCTACATGGATATCTGCTTCGACCGGACTAACCACCGAGGAATAACTCCAGGGAAGTGACATCGCCAGGTTCTCCCTCCTTCCTTCCTTCCTTCCTCACTCACACATATAAACAAAAGACACCTTCCTGCAGTAAGACTAAAAGGGATTAATGCCGGATGTTTGAAGGTAAATACCAGAGAATGCATTGAATTCAATAGTTAACGTCTTCCCATTAAAAAAGGGGGTACGGGAGAAAACAAGGTGACAAATTACATCATTAATAACTGGCAAAATCTCTTTAGCCTAATGTGTATTGTGCTGCATTTCCAGGAATATGGAGGACGGGAGTGAAGCCACAGAGGGAAAGAAAGTGTGTGTATTTATATGTCTGTGTGTTCTAGAGGCGTGTGTGAATGAATCACACAGAGACGAGTGACGATAGGGTGAGTCAGAGGGCTTGTCCCTCCACAGGCTCACAGTCCCTGCAGGAGATGATCTTCCTGGTCACCTGATGCAAGCCAGACCATGACAACCAACAGCTCCTATTCTCTCTTATTCCACTTAAATGTTTGCACAAGACACAAAGTAAACAAGGTCCACTCTGACCATGTGATCACTACATGCTGAGCTATGACAGCTCTCTGCATTGCACTGTGTCAGGACGGGTTCAACCAGCAGACCACAAGGCCAATAATAAATATTGCACTATAATAATATTAGACATGGATCCGTTTGTTGACGTACTTCAGTTGGTGTGCCTTATGGAACAATAACTTCACTGAACAAGCAACATGATTAAAACTCACCAAGGAGCACACAGCTGTAAATGAAATGAAAGGCTCAGCTGCCAACGAAAGAGCAAACTGGGTATTTTAATGAATGAGGGCCCACTCCTGCGAGGCTCTGACATCCTGTGCCACTCTGTTGTTGTTTGTTGAAGGGGGTGAGTTCGGCAGCCTGATGATTGGAGCTGCATGGACAACACCAATTTGCAGGATTTGCTTTTAAATCAAATGTTCATGTTGTCATAGCGTCACACTACAAGACACATTCACCCTTTCACAAACCACCACCCTTCTTGTTAGTGGATGACCCCTGAGTTTTAATAGAGGTCATTGTTGAAAACATTAAAGGTACAAGCCCAATATTGTAAGCCCCCACTCCCCCGTCAATGACACAGAGACATGATGTATCACTACTGTGAGGACAGGAAGCGTGACACAAATGCAACACATTTGTCATTAGCTCACCACCCAGGTACCTGGTTGGTAAAAGCAGAACCAGTGCCATGATGTGAGAGATGTTTCATCCATCATGGGCTCCTTCGTGCAGTATGAATGGAAAGGGCTCCCTACCTGCTCTTTGACAGAGGCCAGGATGTTGTTGGCGGTGTTGTCAGCCTCCATGTTGCGGCCAGTTGAACTGTCGCGGATGGTCAGCAGAAGCCCCTCCTCCGTCACTGGGCTCTGCTCAGGAGCTGGCATTCCTCCTGCATGCACACAAACACACACAAACAAACAAAAACACACAATGATCTGATCAATACAAGAACTCTGCTGTAAGAAAATACATGAATAAAACCCTACAATCTCTGCCACATATCCAGACTGTGTGTATGTATGTACAAACACTCTTGACTCGGAAATATGCTCCTTGTCAAGCCCTCCCTGTGACACATAGGCGAATGATACAGGAAGTGACTATCAATGGTCACACGCCACCACTAGCAATACACAAACACACCCACACATGCCATATGGCCCAAAGAGAAAAAAAAAACACAGTCAATGTTTCATGTCTGTGACAGTCCAAATCAATGCCATATGGCCTTGAGACAACACACAGGGTAAATGATGATTTGTGTATGTAGAAATTCATATTCAAAGCCGATAGGTGAAGTCAGTAAATAAAATCACACATCAAACGTACAATCTGTCGACAGTGGGGAGGATGGCGGCTGGTGTGTGAGCTGCAGAGCTGCAGCGGCACACAAGAGCGAGGGGGCTACTAAAACAGGAGCTATGTGACTTAAGGGAAAAAGGGATTTTCCTATGACATTTACTGCTTTAGAGAGTCACTGCTGCTGTCATCTCTCAGACAAGAATACAAGGACTGGTTTCTATATCGCTATGTTCTGAAGGATGTGCAGCATGATTAGCTTCATATATTTAATATATTAAAGAAACTCAAATTCAAATGTTCAATAATGGATGAAATGCAGCAAAATCGGTACACATACAAGAATCTCTTCGCATGTGAATGTGTGGTGGAATATTGCTTTTTAACCACCATGAAATAACCCGATGGACATTTTCAAAATATTCCTCCTGCTTTAACTTATCACTTCCTCCCTCAAAGAGTCTATTTTAGTGTTCCTCATGCAATATGGCAGCCTGAGGGCGAATGGATAACCCGATATACAGTGGCTTTACTGAGGGAGCCAATTTAGTGCAGACAGACATCGTTTTTAAGGGTTAAAAGGGTCATATATTGTTATGGAAATGCCCTCAACACTGCACATGAGGGAAGAATTCTTAAGCACCGGCAGTTTACGTGAGTTGGGTTCATTGTTTACAGCAAGATCACAAGGTTTTAGGACACAGATATAGTGTGCGTGCATGTGTGTGTGTCTGTGTTGCTGAAGCATGCAAGACATTTACACAAAATGTGACCCTGAGGTATTCTGGGAGTCTGTCATCAAGGCGGCATGAGCATTTCAAGGTGTCTGAGCTGAACCGTGCCATTGGCGTCACATGACAGATAAGCTTTTACTACTAGAAGGTATGTTAGCCCACACTGGATTTTTAATGTATCCCCTTGTCAACTCTCCCAAATTCCTTTCCTGCTCATTCATGGTGTTGCAACATCCCGCTCTGAGTCCCTCCCACCTCCACCACAGCCTTTGAATCAAGGACATGGCATTTTATTCTCAGAAATTGTAGCAACGGGAAATGGGAAAAGCTGTTTGAATTTGGCAGAACTCCTCCTCGCTGACAGACACAGACGAGAACAACACCGACAGGACTGACTGAGCACAAATTTGAAAACTGCCAGAAGTTGCCTATGCGGTCGGGATGGAAAAATTGCTTTCTCTCTCAGGATGTTCACATAAATAGGACTATGAATGCTAAGTAAGCTCAAATAACTCTAGATTTAGAGCAAATAGACCTCATCATATCTGACCTTTCTGTGAACCTTTACCATATCATTGACACTAACCAGCTTTCTCAAGAAAAAAAGGACTTGCTACATCCAAAATCTGTATATATAATCAGCCTGAAATGAATAACTCTCTGCAGTCTAAACATGTCTGAAAGGAAACTGCACACGAAGCAGACTGTGGGGTATAGAGCAGCAGAAAAAACAACATACAAAAGGAATGTAGAGCCTATTAAAGACACTATTAAGCAGAGAAAAAAGGCTGCAATGTGTATCAGAGCTCACCTCTGAAGTTCCCCCTGAAATATCTGGCCCACAATTTCATTCTGGTTTGCTCTCAGCTGCTTTGAGATAGGAGTGAAGACAGCAGTGTTGCAGCCAACCTACCACAGTCCTATAAGCACATGGCTGACTGGTTCTTCAACATTTCTTTTTTGTGTTTCCTTTGCTGAAGGGAAAAATGGCCTCACTGAACTTTCAGGCAGATAAAAAAAAACGTAAAAAGTCAGATTGGGGAGCAACAGAAAACTGAGAAGTAGGTGAGAAGTAAAGGAGGTGAAGCCAAACAGCTCCCAGGGCTGTCATTACGTTGATGCCTAACTATACATGCTTTCCTCCAACCGAGCAAACATGACCTCATTCTGGTCTGAACTTAACAGAGGCAAGCCTAATTATTACCATTAGGGTTATTTTCTTGACTAAAGAGAAGAAAAAACAAACTTTGCACAACATCATCTGATTCTTTTAAACCATATTTCTTTCAGGGACTGTCTCCAGCTACTCTACGAGGAATAATAAACATTGCTGACAAAATACTATTTCTAGTAGAAGTTAAATCTCCCCTTTAAAGTATAGTAATCCAAGTCTGCCAAAAGTATTAGTGTGACCCCACCCTGACTCATTGGATCACATGGTCTGATCTACTGACCTCAGACTCCAGCCACTCCTCAGAGCTTCTTACACAACACTGCTTTCCGTGTCTCTCCCGAAGTCTGTGTAGCTCACAAGGCAAGGAAGGAAAAGAAAGTGGAAGCAACTGTGCAACAAATGTGAAAGGCTCCGCTCAAGCGTAAAATGGGACTGACAGAAAGGAAATGGTGCCAAAGAGAGCTGAGGCACTTTCACAGTCTCAGATTCAAACAGATTCCTCGCGTCACGTTCACCTGCAGACATTTACTCACAAGTTCTGTGATCACCTGTGTCTTGTGTCACTATCCCAGAGGACCCAGGCAGCCGCACGTCTTAGATAAGTCATCACACAGGCAAAATACACACCGGGTTACTGAGCGAAAGCAGGTTAAAGCAGGAAACAGCCTACAGCTAAACACATAAAACTTGCGTTTAGCTGAAAATCTCTTTTCTAGTTTTACTTCCTGTTACTTCTCTCACGTTGATACAACCAGAAAATGCGCCGACTGACACGTCCCTTCATTTTACTTTTACCTCTAGATGAGATAGAGTGCCGTCATCTGAATGCGGTGTTCCTGTAAGTCAAAAGACCCATTGTTTGTCAGGAGGAGGGATAAAGGTTTGTCTTCAGGAGGCTGAGTGACACCGGGTCACAGTCATTCAACACAGACAAATGAAGACGAGCTGAGAGCCTGCAGGAACAAACAGAGCTGCTGAAGTTAAAGCAGACTGCATCTCTTATCTACAGCACCTCACGCTGGGACAGAACAAAGTAGAGGCAACATCCTTTTAAAACAACTGAAATTCTATGTATGGAACAAAACTTGAGAATACGCATTACATCCATTTTTAAGATAGCCACATTGTGTGCACTGGGCAGGTAGCTATTTTACACTGTATTAATCTTAACGATGACACAGACACTGTATAAAGCTTATGGATATAGCTGTTCTAAATCTATGGAGGATTTGTGGGTATACTTGGAACAACCTCCTGCAGTACATTGAAAAGCAGTGTAGAGTTGGTGCTGTTTTTAAAGCGGGGCCAAACATAGATTTGTTCTCCTGATTTCTTGCTCTTCATATTGAGTTAATTGATGATTGATTTTGAGGGCGTTCTCACTTTATCGCACTTTTCTAAACCTTTCATGCAGTCCTAGATTCGCTGCAGCGGCCTTAAGAGGGTAAACAACTTCAACCTGAGCATGCAGGACTGATCAATGAAATCTGGCGTATCTGGCACTCAGTCCACTGTGACACATGATTGCTTATAAATCGAGGGTGAAGGGGCAGCATTATGTAGCATGTGAAAGCTCTGCAAGGAAATGGTCCCATGACTAATCTCTCAGGAGCTACAACAGCATCCCAAACCACCAGATATGCTTAATTTCAATGTTTAAAAAAAAAAACAGCATTGACTTCTCTGAATAAAAATAATTTGTTCCAGTACAACACCTGTCACATTTACAGTTAGGAAATGTCAGCATCACAAATTTAGAAATTGAAAAACCTTTTTTTAATTTGCTAAAATTCACAATAGTAATAATATTTTTTATAAGAAGGGGCTGAATACCAATTGCTTCAAGAAACCCCCCCTGCTACACACTGCTGGGTTCAGAACACGCGTAGGGAGACGTTTCTTTCTGAGCTGGTTTCAGGCTGTTGGGAAAACCCATATACAAATGGTCCTCTTGATGTCACTGATTAACCGTAACCTCTGTTTGCTTCTCTTCTCTAAGTATCAGCGTACTGTTACCTTTTAGTAGGTGCCACACGTGGAAAACTCGTCTACGGCAAGCAGCGAAACACAAAAAGTTATTATTAGATCCCTCGATGTTTGACTTTCTGCTGCTCTCTACAGCTGAAAATGCTTTGCTCATATTAACACTCCCAACGGCAAAGGAATGTCTACTTTCTAGAGCAAAAAGAGAGTCACACACACAGAATCACTCGATCAATCATTAGCCTGAATAAGCAGGGAGCGACGTTGTCTCCCTTAAATAGACATACCTGTCCGTCATTTGATGTAGTATATAGCAGGGTAAGATAAATGGAGTCAAGACAATAGTCTGACACTTATCACTGCAACTTCTCAGCAAAGTGGACATGAGAAGGATCAATCAGATGCTGCACCCAACACCTGTCGCACACCTTCAACCTTGCCCTGACAAATGTTGCAATAACCTGCGGCCTATCTGAGGACGTGTGTCCACGGGCCAGGGCTCGCCTCGACGCAGAGGCAGGAAATGCACGTCATTGTACACACAAACCTGCCTGACACACCACATCCAAACCCTCTAAGCTGCACTTTATCTCGCCAGATATGTTGACTCAAAGAGGGCACGGGGAAGACGACTGCAAAGCGAATAATCCATGTTTGCACTGTGCAGCAGAACAAACACATGACCAACTTTCCGAGAACAACTTCCCAGAGTGATCATTCACCCACAAAATGATTCCTTCGCGACGATACCTCAGCTAACAGGGAGCAGAGAAGGTCATCAGCTGCCGTGACGCTATGGCATCACCAGCAATGTGTAGTGGTAGAACTGGACAAATATTATTCTGATTGGATGTAAATCCCTTAAATGGAATCAGGGTTTGTCCAAGACAGACATGCTTTATCCTGTCACACATTGTTGGACGAATACATTTAACACCCTAATGCTTTTCTGCATACAGTTACAACACAAACACAACAACATACCATCTCCCCAGGAAGGGATTGTAGCATAATACTGTGTAAACAAGGCAATACAATAACTTGTTCCTTTTGACAGATGCAAGCAAAAAAAAAAAAAGCTGTAACAGGAGATTTCATGCACTAAACTAATTATCAATGCCGAATGAAGATAAGTGGATCGTGGTTTGGGAGGTTTATTTTCTGACCTAATTTAATCATCTAATCATTCAGTTAAATTGGGTTTAACCCATCCTGTAGGTTTTATCACCACTCCACACTCCATTTCTTGGGTCAATCATTTTCTCATTGCCTGGCGTAGCATATGCTTATCAAACGATCATGTTTAAATTTTACACCACGCGGAATTCTGCGGGAGAGCATTCGGATGATAAAAATTGAAAAGGAAGATTTGCATAACAAGTGTCCAGCTAGTAGAAGTGTCCTGGTTCTCACAGTATAAAATAAAAGTGCCCCTTAGGAGAAAGCCTGGGCTCGCTCAACACTTTTTATTGGGACTGATTAGAGCAGAGAGGACCTAGCCCCAGAAAATAATCAATCACGTAGCTATATATTGTATGGGACCAACTTAGCAGAGCGCTTTTTCATAAAAATGACTGTTGCAGGTGACAAAGTGGAAGATAAAGGAATAATGGCTTCCTTATTTATTGCCTTACAAGTCGGCAGGGAGCTGTTGGCTTCTCCTCCACTTTGTTCTGTTGTTCTGTTGAGTCCAACAGTCCAGTTAGAGTGTTACAAGCCCGTATGGAGCTGTATTAAATTTAGGGTACTGTATGTATTTGGACGCTTTGGTCTATCATTTGTTTTAGAGGGCTGTATAAAAGTTGTTGGTAAGATTTTAATGAACCTGTCTGTCCTGTCTGCTGTCCTCTGAGCCTGCCCACTGCAGACAGGGAGGTACTGACACACATACAAGGTGAAAAAGAAAGCAGGAGAGACAACTGACAATAAAACGGTGCAGAGACTCACACTGAGATAAACCCAAACAAGTGTACAGTATAAATAATGGAAATAAAATGTGTTCAATATTTTTGTTTGGCCCACGGCACTGGTCAGGGAAGCAATGTTTTTTGTTTGTAAGCTTGCAACAATTTCAAAAGGGATGCTTATATCCACTTCATTTCATGATTGATAGTGAACTGAGATTAACTCAACAACAATTGAGAAAATCTAGTGTTTTTAATTCCCTTCGGTTTATGTCCACTTCAATTAAGAATAATTTGAAGGGGTGGAAAATTAATCTTTGACAGTGACGAGCACCATTTTCAGGAAATCATAATGGCTTTCCTGCCTCAGGATGTAAACATAATCAGTTTATACACAAAGTGTCTCTTCTAGTCACATAATTATCAACAAGCTCCAGGCTCGGCAGCGGTATGCTCTGCTCTTCTCAAGCTTTGCTTCAATCGTTTTTAAGGGTATTTAACAAAGTAATAGAAGAAAAAGAATCAAATATTCAAATTGAATATTGAAAGGTGCACAGAAATCTAAGTACTTGTGATAACTGCAACAAAAGATTGAGAGATAAATATTAGGACTGACCTGAAACAGCGTCTTGAATGAAACAAGTCAGAACAAATTTCAAGGTCTATATTGGAGAAGAGTTATAATCGGTCTCAATCTTGATCCTGGCTTGATTTAATACAATGATAAGGGGCGTCTGTAATTACTCAATAACTTGCCTGAAAATTGGAAAAACAGAATTGGCTTCTTTGGTATATATTCTTTGCTTTTGGTGAGTCTCTTTATAGTAAACAAATCCTTGAATGCTATTCAATAATTATTTGTTTACAGTGCCTGACAAACATCTTATATCACATCATCACACTATCTCCTGGAAATTAACACTATTGCACTATCGTGAACCTTTTTTTTTTAACAGAGTTACATCCAAAAGATAACACATAATTACTGAACTCAAGCCTCCAGGCACAGGACTGGACTCTGTGTCTCCAAGTTTGATATAGTGGCTGCATGCAGGGGCACTGCAATTTTCAGGTCCATCCAGTCACACACACACAGACCCCAAACAATCAGGGGAAAAGATGAACGGGTGGATACATCTTTCTAAATGGTCTGAAACCTTTTAAAAGTTTCGAAAAGTTGCTCAATTCAGTATTTTTTCCAACCCATGAGTGCATGGAGAAAAAAAGAGAATCTGTCAGGTGAGCCAGCACAAGACTCAGACACATGATCCCAGAACCGTGGACAGGGAAGGACTTGGGTGCGGAGACACTATAAACCCCAAAACATGGTCAAACTCAGGGAAGCCTGGTTTCATTCAGGTGAATGCTCCAATGAGAAATGTTCACCTGAATAAATGAGACACCACAAACATCCAGTTCTGCTTATTATGGTTGAACTGATGTCCCTGTTATTTGAGATATGATGCACATACTCAATTTAACAAAAAACTTGAATAAAATAAGAACTAGAAATAGTAAAATAGTTTGGGCCTAAATTATTATGAAAGAAAAATAGTAAGCTTTAACATCAAGTACAGTGTGCATGACAAGTGAGAGTAGACCTTGGAACGTCATAATGGAAGACAACATGTAAAATCTGTTCTGTTGCCTTTAGAATGAGGACACGGAAATGCACGGAAACATGGTACTGACACAAGGGATTTTGTTACTTCAAGTAAAAAGTACTTAACGTAAATGTCAGGTCAGCCAACCGGCACCAGCTGGCCTTTTGGAACAATGATTTTGTTCAACTGAATATATGATGTGTGTGATAACCAGGCTTTTTGTTAATTTATTGGCGCAGTTCATCAAAAATTCCTGAGGCTTACTCGAATATCTCCGACTGCAATGTCACTGCATGCTGAGGGAAATGTAGGATTTCTGAGATAGCACCATATGGATTATCCATCATAGGGGGATTTAATTGAAAACAATAAATCATAACCCACAAGTTAGTAAAATGAATTCCCCGTGCTTGTACTCGGTATTGATTAATGGAGGTGTATGACTTTGCAGCTTTGCAGAGGTACATATACTTTTATTTGAGGCGTTTTATAGAATTTATCTCCGCAGGGTGCTACAAGTGCCATTGTGTTCATTATATCCAGAGTTCCTTTTGCATTTCTGAATCCACAATATATCAAAACACAATTTCTTAACCCATTTTTTTCAACCTATTGAAAACCACCCCAAAAAAGAAGGATGGATATAAGGTCTGCAGTCACAATCTGCATATGCGTCACAACCCTACAAACAAAAATGTGCTTTGTGCTTGAGCTACATTTTCAGTGTCAACAACTCTGTAATCCTGGTGATTTGACTTTGTTGCTTTTAAATATCTGGGCATTTAAAGGGTGAATCTCTGGCTCTATGGAAACGGGTGAGACAGACAAACCCCACAGATTATTTCAGTTTCCTTTTCTGGGATCCGGGCACAGCCTCAGCACTTGTTCTTACTAGAATGCCTGACATTGAATGATGCCTTCACCTTCTGACTAAATACAGCCAGCGAGTGCACTCACATACCAGGCGACACCTGATCCCACAAACAAGCAGTTTGCGCTTTAAGAAATGTCTAAAATAAGAAGCACACAGCTTGAGTTTGTGTTCAGCCTGGTGTGTGGTGAAACGGTAACTGAGATTAGAAATATGTCAATTGACTGAAAAAAAATCACTCTGAGAAGTGAAGCCATTGAATTTTCAAAAAAGCTTAAAACAATTCATCGTTCCGCAATATTGCACACACACAAACCCTGTTTGTGCCAGTTTATTTTGTGACAATGGTTGTTGCAACTATTCTAGAACAAAGTGAGTCATGTTTGACATCAATGCACATCCATGCACCTTGAACAATATGAAGAAAAATAACTGTTGCACACTGCACAACAAAAATCCTCTTGGCTATTTACATGCCGGTTGCCAATGAATGTCCTTGCATTGCACTGGAAAGAAATTAGCACATTTATCTGTTATGTTTCCATCACTGCTGATCGGTAATGGTAAAAATCTGTTTGACCAGAGAGGGCGTTGATCGTGTCCATTTCAATTGCAGCTTGAAGTGCACCTTTCAACCATCAGTAGAGAGAGAGCTTTTTCCTGTGGCGATAAAGTAAAAGTAAGTTCTCCCAAATATTGAACCAGGTATTACGTACCCTGTTGAGAAAGATCTATAGCCAAGCATGGCTAAATTGGTATAAAGATTTTAACTTAAGGAATTAACTGGCAGGAGGACTCCAGTATTAATGTAACATACTGTGGAGCCAAGGGACAGTGGAAAAGTTCTGCCCAACGCTGGTGCCGATGTCCACACAGCAGACACTGACGAGGGGCCGTCTCTCTGACTCAGCATATCAGGTCCGTGGAGGGCTATTTTACTGGACAAAAATCTATTGTGCGCCTAATCTCTGAAAGCGCTGACATGCTTTGTGTTCTGTATTATCTTTAGCTGTCCAGGGTCCAGCCAAAGCATGAAATCTGGGGCTCTTTCAGGAATCTATCTGCATGTCCAGTTAGATCAACAACCCGCCAGCAGCCGCACATGTCAAGGCTTATATTCACACATGCCACCACTAAACTGAATATATGTGTGACATGAGTTTTTTTTAATGATAAGATAGTACACCTGATTAAGGACCATTCTGAGCAACTATCACTGAAAACTTAAACTAAATTGAATTACATTTTTGGAATAATATCCATGCTTGCTGCTTCACTTTGAAAATCTGTGGAGCGATATGACACGACAGATATAAAATGCATGATGGAAATTCTCTGCCCTATTATGTGTGGTTTGTTGTCAAGGGGAGGCAGCAGAATCAGATCGGCCCTCTTCAGACCGCACCATGCAAATGTGCAGTGGAAAAAAAAAAGATGTCGGGTGGATTTGATATGAACAAAAAAATATTCCACTATGAGATAAAAAAAACCTTGTCTTTTGATTGATTTTCATCTGCAAACTATTATTACCAGCCCACACTGCAGACAGAACTCCAGAGACCTAAAAAACAACCCTAAATCTATTGAATAACTCTCATTTTAAAGCAAATCTGCATCTATGTGTGCGTAATACAAGCGATTTGTCAAACAAGGTCAACCATGTGCCTGTATGCAGTTGATGCCTCTGTATCTTTGTACCTAATGAAAACGGTAAATCATAAAAAATACACTCAAGAGCTGGTAACTGAGTAAATTAAACACAAGAAGCTGACGGCCACTCTGTAAAAACTCGACTATTAAGAGCACCTGAAGGACTGAAGTGTGTGTGAGGGATGCTGGCCTTCTCTTGATTGGCTTAATGAAGAGGCCGATACGTCAACGCTTCACCAACACATGCACAGACACAAGGAAAATAACCAAACATCCAGCCTGCGGGGCACAAAATGAGAATTCTCTCCCTAATGGGGGAAGGGGGTCGGGACTTCTTGAAAAAAGTGAAGCTGACATGCAACATAAGACTGAGAGTTTAAGCCTTGATGTTAGGGAGGGAAAAATAATACGGAGAAGAAAGGCCCGCCAAAGGGCGCTAAACTATTCAACCGTTGTCAGTTCCCATTAAAAGGAACTCACCATGAAGACAGGGTCGAACAATGACACCAGCCCACAAAAGGTATTTAGCAATTGCGGTTGTGTGATTTCCCCTTCGTGGCAGAGATCGCTCTTCGCGCAAACACTGCTTTTTAAATTCACTGCATCGCCGTAAGAATCGATACAGCAAGTTTCACAAACACGCGTCCCCGCCTCTTATGGGAGGAGTGACACACACCAAGGAGCAGGACAAATGAAACTGACAACTGGTTGGCTGCATGTTCGCCCTGCTGAAGCTGCTCGCACAGTCTCACTGGTTTGGGTGCAACATAAACTACTGAAGCCAACACACACTATAACAAGTGGGAGAGTTTGATTCTTCAATCCAACACCACGCCGTTGTTTCGATTCCACAGCAAAGCAACCTCAGCGGCTGTCAACTGCGCAGCACCGTGTGTGTGTGTCTAGTGCAGTAATGTGAATCACGAGGGGAGTAACCCACAGTCTGTGTGTGTGTGTGTAGGGAAGAGTTCAACATGATGTCATTTGCCATATGCACTCCCTCTGTTAACTGACTGAAAACAAAATTATCTTTCATTGTGGTCTCGATCCCCAGTGCGGGCGGAAGCCTTTCTATGTCTGCATGGCAACAGCATCCTTTTCATGCATCAAGTATGAGACTTGACCTTTGGTGAGAATCCATCACAATAAAATTAACAGCTGCTTATTCAGCCTCCTGCGTTTCCTCTGCCTTGGTTGCAGCTTTACTTAAACATAGCAAACAGGAGAATGCAAGCTCATTTAAAAACTCCTCTATTCCTCATTATACACGCCACACTTCTCAAAGACGAGCAGTGGGTTGTGAAACTATACATTGTGCATTTCAGATAACTCCTCAGTCCGAAGTGATGAAGGGGCTGCGAGCTCCCTGGTGCTATAAATTCTAAAGGGTTTGGATTTGAGAGGAGCAGCCACCCAATCGACCACACTTAATGAAAGCTGCGTTAAAACGCATTAGCTCAGGTAATGTGACTGTGTCCCTGTGGGCGAGAATGAAAAGGTGAGTCCCCCCCCCCAGTCCCTCAGAGAAAGGTGAGCAGTTTGCCTGCGCAACACAATTCAACCAGAGTCGCTGTGTTCCCGTTAGAAGGGGAAAAGAAACACGGCTAATGCAGATTAGGGTCATTAAATATGGCGTAGTGTGAGCGCCGCGGAGTGAAGCGTCAGGGTAAAGGTAAGTTTATCTCTGCGGGCGAGGAGTGTCTGGAGCTCAGCGACCTCGCATTCCAGAGATTCCCGCACCGTAAGGCTCACCTGCCCCTTCCTCCACAACTTGGCCGGTGCGAGAGAGCGGGAGAGGAAGCCGAGTTTGTTGGTTCTAGGTGTTTCTCTACCAGCGAACAGTCACACGCGTACTTTTCATCCCGACGCTTTTCGGCGCAGCTCCCTGGAAGAGGTGCGCGTCGTCGGGCGATGAACCCGGTCACAAGAGCCAGATTAGCGGGGCTTTAGATTCTCTCCCCCCCGCTGGGAAGGTGAAAGCCAAAGAAGAAGAAGAAGCCCTCGGTGCCACCACTTTCTTTCCCTCCCACTAAACCCAGGAGTTTGCGAGTTTCAGAAACAGTCCTGCTCAGCCCCCCGCTCACGCTCCCCACCTCCTCCTTCTCCCCCTCAGCTCCTCTGCAGTTGCAGGAGGAGCAGGAGCAGGAGAAAGAGACCTTAAATACCTTAGGAGGGCTGTGGTAGCGCTGGCCGGGCTGCGGAGGACATCGGAACTGGTAACTTCACCGGTAAAGTCCCGCTGGTTAGTCCCATGCATGAGGAAGAGTGGAACTCGCCTCCATGGCAGAGGAGGAGGAGGAGGAGGAGGAGAAAGAGAACGCGACCCCTCCGCTGCTTCTCCAGCGGCTCAGTCCCAGCCAAGCTGTGCGCAAGCTGGGAGTGACGTCACTGGGAATGTGTGTGGTGGTGGTGGTGGTGGAGGGAGGGGGGGGGGGCACACTCACTCCCGATTGGCTGGGACAAGAGCCGGGGGGGCGTTCTCAGTGAGGTTTGGGTTGTTGAATCAACCAATGGGAGAGGAGTGGGGCAGTTTCCTTGGTTACAAATTTGGTCAACACAATGCAGAGGCTAGCACCAGGTAAGCTAGGCTAACACTGTCAACTGGTCGTCTGTGTGACTTTAGGTTGCATTATATTAGCTCTGTGGATGCTGTCGCTCTCTCTTTGCACTGCGCTTGATGGATTTCCAGTTGCCTGATTTGTTCACTGTGCGCTTTGCTAACTCACCAGATAAAACTCTTTTAGCTAGGTTAACAGCTGACTTGTGTAAATCAGGCCTTATGAGGGATGTTGTTTTAAAAAATGGCTGACAGTTGAGATCAGATAAAACTAGATATGATATAATATGCTAAAGATGTATTGATTCAATACTGAGAGCAACAGATAGTCAAAAAGAAGTAACCAAGAGAACATGTGAAAGTATAAAATGGAATCGACAATAAAATATCAATTGAAAATAAAATACAGTAGAATACAGTATATATGTACATGATAAAGTAATTTCACAGTTTATTATCTCATATGACAAGTACCAGTGAATTTAGGATATTAGTATCGACAGAAACTATCAATGAAAGTCAAAATTCTAACTCAGTGTTGAAAGATGTTGTTGATTGACCAGCTTAGCAATTCTTTGATCAAATGCCGTGTTGATGGTACTTTTGCCCTTTGTATTAAAACCAGCAGACAAACTATTATTTCATCCTTTGAAGTTTGGAAGCTTCAAAGTACTAATCTTGCTCTGCGATTCAAGTAAATTCTGAATGTCTTAAGACCCAAGCAGAAAAAATAGCAATTATCTTCAGTGGGTTAGGAACAGAGAGTAAGTTTTCATTTCATTTTCATAGATTAAATCCATTCCTGCACACTTCACGCCAACCCCGTCACACATAGCCAGAAATTTTCAAAGCTTAATCCAAAACAAAGACATAGAGACATTCTGGTGGCATATCTGATCAGATTGGGTGTATTGCCCAATCCTAGGACTTCTGAGAGTTGATTGATATTCTTGCAATGTCATGCAGACCTTGAAGGCAAAGTCTGACATTTGATGAGCTTTATTACTTTTCCTGTAGATCTTGTAGTCTCCTGTTAATAATTTGAATGACCTTGCTAAAATTAGGCACCTGTAGAGGTACCTGGCATTGATTCCTTTTTATTTTGCAGGCACTCAGGGTTTATCCAAACACTGCTGAAATGAGTGGAAGGGATCTGCATTCAGCAGGTGATGTAGACAAGTTAGTGTGACATGGGAGCTAAACATTGCTGACTTGTGACATAGTCCCTCTTATCTGTTGAACAGATTTGACCTTAAGTCCTTGTGCTGAATTCACCAGGTGCTGTCAAGTCTTTGATGCGTTGGACTGAGACTGCATTGCTCATGTTTATTCACCTGCCCCCTGTGAGCCACAGCTGAACTGCTAAAAAAAACTGTCTGACACAGAGTTTGCTCCCTGACCCCCCCCTCCCTTGTCTTACAATGACGTTTTAAGCAGTCATTTCTGAATCACCCAAACTATCCATTAGTGCTCAGCTGATTCCTCTGCCTTCACCTCTATTCCTTTTTTTCTGCTGAAGTCAGCAAGTCAAGACTTTACATCAGACATCAAAAGTGATGAGATTTTCAACAATTACAGTGATCCTAATTCAGCCATATCATTTGCTTTCATCCATGCAGAAAAAGTGACATCGCGGATGAAAAATGGTCTTGGCAGCGTAAAGAACAATCCGGTTGACTATAAAAGACTGCAAGCTATTGTTGATGCCAAACGCCAGGAGGCTGATGTATTTGGACAAAAGGTAAATTTTGATCTTTGTCAGTGTCGTGTCTGTGCTTCACTCGGCAATGCTATAATAAAATCAATTGCTGTTACTTTTGATAACAACATGATTCAGGAGCAAATGAAGAAGAATATGCAACAACACTGTGATAGAAATATTTTTTTCCAGATGGCAAACTGTTCCCAGTACCCACCACAAGAATAGCTTGAACCGACAAAGGCCTGATTTTAATGGGAGAGGAGTGGAGTTGTAAACAGGAGTCTACCTTGCTTTCAATCTGTCTCCCTTGTTCTACTCTTTCTTGCACACAACACAATGTAAAGGGATTTCAAGGCAGTGAATAACTGCTATAGCTACTCCAACATGAAACATAGCAGTAATATTGCTATTATGTACAATAGCATAATGAATTTCATAAATATTTATTTGGCTGCTCTTGTTTTTCTATAAAACTGTTTGAAGTTCATCGTCCTCTGACTCCCAGCAGAGCAAAAAGTGAATACTAGGGGCGATAGAGATTAGGCTGTTCGACCTGCAGTGTTTTAATTTGTACAGTGTGGCAGAAGCCTTTTAGTATCATTACGGTTGCCTGTGGCTTCTTACAGCCCTGCTCTCTGCATAGCCTAGATAAGACGGGCTGTTTACATTCAGTCACCCGCTGAAAGGCAAGCTTTCTGAGCATCTCCCATTGGTGATGTGATACAGGGAAAATAAATGGAGTCGCCTCAAGCATGGGATCATTTGTGCTCTCCAGGAAGGGACTGGCAGCATTAGTTTAAAATACACCCTTGATAATACCGTGCAAGATTGTAACAAATGTGCACACAGTAATATCTACATTGCATTAGAACAAACATAATTGAGCAATGAAAATTAAACAATTAGAAAAGGAGACACTACATAGATAATATTGTTTTAAATAACAACAAAATATAGATGAGCACAATATTGTTTTCTATTAATGCTACATATTTAGCAACATTCATTTTAATGCATTTCTGCTGAAGCACCTTGGCCTAATTAGAAAACATGAAAGTATGTAATTGAAACGCCGAAATCCCACAGGAGAGTATAATTAAATTGCTACCTTGTTCATCCTCTTTTTTTCATGCACATACACACACACACACACACACACACACACACACACAGATTATCTCTATTTCAAGGTCTGGGTACAGGATGGCTGGTCCACCCACACTAGTGTTTTCACTTCTTTTGCCTCATTAGATTGCTTCTCAGGCGTGTCATGTGCTTGATTGACATCTCTGACCCTCCTGTTTACAGTTATTGCACAGCCAATGCGAATTAAGATGCTCTGCCTGGACAAAGCACAGCATTACATCAGCTGGCCTATTTCTCTGAGAACAGCATGACTTTCTGTAGATTCCAAAAAAAAAAAAAAACTATGAAATGGACTTCACCCTCAGGGTACATTTCCATATACAACCAAACCTTTGCAAGAACAGCAGCAGCAACAACTCGACACATAAACAGTCATGGCATAAATCAATATCCTAACACCTATGAAATAGATTGCACCCATGTAATAGTTCTGTGAGAATTTATTTTGTGCAATTATCTGAGTCAGTGGCCTGTGTATAAAAACACTGACAGAATACTATGAGCTTATAAGCAAGGCCTTACATGCTTTAAAGATGAAAAAGAAAAACAGTGATCATAGATTTAGACTAAGACCTCCTCCTTCTTTTCCTGATAATATGCCTCATGCATGTCATGCAAGTTTCAGCTTGACTATTTCAATTTGCCGCTGTTTATTTTGCTTTCATGCCGTAACACTGAAGCTGTCCCGGTTGATTTACCTGACTCACAGACACAAAGATGCTAATAGAAACTGAAGTACATGCCAGTAGCATATCACTGGTGTAAAGACGGAGGAAACAACCATTTCTTTTTTATAATAGTTTATTCATCATTGCAAAGTTATGAGTTAGTCCTTTTAACTGTTGTTATTCCTTAGGAATATTAAAATGTGATTCAGATAATTGATGCACCCAAGCATTTCAGATATGGTTTTGTAGAGATAAAGTTAATTGTAGTTGAACTATAAACATTGTGGCTAAATTGCATTGAAAAGAAAATTCCCCCCAGTGGTTTGTGTGTTTCTAGTGCTAACTCAAATTGGGAGAAAATGCTTGTTCCCGCTGTGCATTAAACGTTGTCTTTATAGGTCAAGAAAATTCAGTGCGCAGCCAAGGCGACCAAGGAGAGTTCAATTTTACGGCAGCACAGACAGGTGTGGAGCAGAGAGTGCCCCAGGCTCCAAAAGGCTGAGTAAGACCCCCCTATTACTCCCTGTCATTATCTGCTGCAGCTTTCTGAATCTGCTATTACACCCTGCAACCGCTCCATTTAAGCCCCATTGAGCCCAGACAGAAACCTCCTTGAGAAAAATCGGGTGTAAAAATGAGGGACAAAAGTCATCTTGAAGAAAAAAAAATTATCATTGAGGAAAAAAATTGAAGAGAAGGAAGATTTATATGTAAGCCTTTTTTTTTCTATAGTGATGACATTGAAGTAGGGGAGAGACACAGATAAGTGGGGGTTATAGCCGTGTGGAGACAGAGCGTTGGCCTCAATGGAGGAACACTCTTCCTCTGCATGCTGAGGCACAAGTGTGAGACTGGGGCCCCAGTGGTGTCATGCCTTGTGAAGTGAGAAGGGCAGCATTAGCTCTGGGGTGCAGCTTGTTTGGCTGCGTAATGACTGTGTCTGAGCCACCCAAGGTTAATGATGTACACAAGTGTGAGCCTCAGTAATGAGCCCAGTCATATAGATGTGCCACTGCTTTTCAAAAGCCACCTCGTAAAATGGGGAAACAGGCCAGTGTGTCTCTATGGTTACTATCCCATTACACCCAATCATGTTGGTCTCTGTCATTAAGACATAAGTTCTTGTTATAGCTCTCTCCATAGGCTTATTAGAGCAAATATCACCAGTCTGCGATTGTGAGTGCGTCATCATAGTCAAGCCTCTTTCACACCCGCTAAACAATTCCTGGCAGTATAGCGCAGGTATAGATATAATTATCATACTGCATCAAGGAATGTCAAATGTGTTATATCTTCATAATGAGTATTTGTTTTTACTTTTCCTTCTTTAAGAGTATTTAAATGCTACTGCTTGGTTACTGCCAAAACTCACTGTACAATACTACTGTTGCAGATAGACACAAATATTACTACAGATATATCTGTAGTAATTAGGAGTTGGTGAAAGCAGAGCTAAAGGAAGGAGTGTATTGGATTTGCATTCAGTAGGTGGCCAGAAACATGACTTAGCACCAGGAGGACCAGGCGCTATCACCTTTCTGTCTTCTTCTGTCCTCTAGTATTGTGAGTCATTAGCTTGGGTTGTATTTACCATGACTTTGTCTTGTCCCATGAAACAGGGAGAAGGCTGAGAATGACCTTCGTGATTTTCTGGAGCAGATTAGACCCTCAAGTACAACGGACACGGCCATCTTCTCCCTGAGGGATTACGGTAACAGCATCAACAGTGTTTAAACAGTAACTGTGAATCGGCAACAGACTCTGTTGTCTGTGAGTACTGTACTAATATGCATCCTTGTGTGTTTTTGGGATTAAGAGCTTTTCCTTGAGAGGGAGCGGGAGGCCTTCAGGACAGCCACAGTGCAGCCTGTTCACCAGCTCCGGGAAGACCTGCTCTTCAGACTGGGTGAAGTACAGCATCAGCAGTCCACTGTCCATCCAGCAAACTGGGATCAAGTCATGCAACAGGTATCTATGTAACATTAAATCGAGACATGATTCAGCTTCCACTTTTATTAACAAGAGTAACAATATTCAAGCTTTAACGGTAGAACGTAAGCAGTAATCTAAATCTAAGCTATATTTTCAATTTGGGAATTCATGTCCTCATCTATTAGAAAACCGTTTGGTGATATTTTACCGTGTCCACACACTCAAAGTCTGGACAAAGGGCTGTGCTCCTGCTCTGCAGGTGTCAAACCAAATCAAATCTCAAAGAAACCACTCCCCTACTTGTTCGCACAATAATCACAGCTTGCACGCACTGTTGTATTCATTGTCCTTAAATCTCCTGCCTGTTAGATATCTACAGTCCCCAAGTCACCAATTCTGCCTCTGACTGTCAGAAGCTTTTCACAAGCTTGAGAGTTGAATGGTGAGATTATGGAGCAGGCAGGGCTCCTCAGGGACTGGCCATACTGGGAGTGAAGGGTCTGCCAGCCATTTTGTCTCCTCCCTGTGGCTAGTTTATGCGTGTTTCTTTCCCACGACCCCCTCTGCCGCCGCTGGCTTCACAACAATCCCACCGATTGCGTTGGCAAGATGGCAAAAATCCAGACTTGCATGCTTTTCTGTTTTCCTGTTTTTTTTTTTTTCTCCTTTCACTGTCTTGCTTCACTTTGACTGGATGTTTTAAATGAAAACTTAATAATCTGATTTCTATACTTCTATACAAAATTGAGTCAAAGGAGCGCAGCGAGAGTTTAACTAGAAAAATGTCTGTTTTCAAAAGGGATTTTGAAGGGATGCCAGGACACCATATTTTTCATATTTACCATATATTTCCTTTGTTTGCAAATATGAGGGTGGATAGTTGTTTGTCACTCATGTGATATTGTTAGGAAATAACCTGAGTACCTGATAAGACTGAATGACTGTGATGATAGATGTTGCTGAATGTGTGACATAAAGCACATGAAGAGTGGTTTTTATCTTTTCACTCTGCTCTCTGTATTTATGCTAGATTTGTTAAAAGCAGCTATAGAACTCCATCACAGACTTTATTAAAACATTAATAGCAGTCCAGTCCAGTTATATTTCCCTGGCTAGAAAATGTAATACCTTTATGTGACTTTCATTAGATTTTTTTTTTGGCCTGTATTTGAGACATTTCTTTATGGTTTTATCTTTGAATCTCCAGGTTGAATTTGTGAAAGACCAACAAGATGAAATTACTGCAAAACTTGATTCAGAGTATGCAGCAGTGGAGGAGGAGATTAAATGTCTTGACTTAGAGGTAAGGTTCTCACCGCTAACTCCGAATACTCTGCTTCTGTTCCAGCAGTTTCAGTATAAAGTGATTCCCACACTTCGCCAAGGCAAAGGCCTTATTTTAAAGATGATCTTATTGTCTCCGGCAGAAATATCTTTCCAGTGCTTCAGATCCTCTGATGGACTTGGAGAGAGTTCCAGAGGAAGCGTTGAACACAGACTGCCCTTACCCTGAGCTGAAGGACTCGCTGATCCAGGCCTTCCTTTCCCTGTCAGAAAGATATCAGAGAAGATTGCACAGTCTTCAAGAGCAGCTGCAAGCAGCGGACAGGTAAACCCGAAGACTGCAAATGTTTGGCTTTGTTTGTTTTCATAACTCTCAGTGCTTACACATGTGCAGTGTTTCCGGTTGTTGATTCTTCCAGGTAGAAGATAAGTGAATGATGACACTCCTATATCCTATATATTCTACTTTGTTTGATAAAATAGGCTTTCATTTTCAAAGAGGCAGTCTCTTCAAACCCCCAAAGCAGGTTCTTAACAAATCAAGCCTTCCTCGCCAAGAGCTTGATTATATAATTCTTTAAAGGGTGCTTCACAATCACATATTTAATTCCATATGGCCGCCATACACCACCGCTTGCCTCTGAGAATATTATTTCACATATCACAATAAGCTTTTAGAGAGAAAGTGAAGCGCAATTAGAGGAGGGAACACAGTGTCACAGTGTTGCATATTTTGCTTATGATTGTGTTATTCCTGTGTTGGTCCAGGTATCGAGGCTGGTCTCCGGATGACCGTCTATGCTTCCAGTTCACATTGCTGCAGTACACTCATGACATACCCAACTACAGAGCGCTCTGCATGGACATGCTGCAGAGACTCTTCCCTGAGAAAAGTAGACAGGAGCTGGTCAGTATTTGTTTTGAAGCCAAGGATAATAATGTGTATTTATTAGAACAATGCACTTGGACATGTGGTGTAGACAATGGATGGACGGGTCTAATGGAAAATAATGGATCTACACCAGAGAGACGGATGTGAACTCACAACCTGCAACATATCCGTATGCTTATGATGATGCTTACATAGCTGATAGTTGCAGCTGAAAGACCCGGTGCACACTGAGCACATGAGAGTAAAGGGTTTCGCTAAAGGGCTAGATTTATCCTATGGGACACATTCACACCCTGTGTATTGATAAACCACTCCCCACCATGTAGCAGCTCTTCAGTGTGTGAGTCCCAGACTCCCTGATCAATATAGCTCAGTACCCTGATCCCGAGCACAGACTGACTCACAGATAAGCTCGGACAATGATCTGCTCATCGCGCCACAGGAAGTGCCATGTCACTCACCGTGGACTATTCGCTCACCCCGCAGCCGCGCATTGCCATGACGACCGCCAGCCCCTCACTCCTTTTGTCACCCGCACCCAGAGACACTGTCCTTATATCAGTTCCAGCTGGGTGCTGCATTTAGAGCTGTGATCTTTTAGCGCTGGGGGGAGGCTGCCAGGAGGAGAGACGGGTTTCTCGACAGTCTCACGCTTCATCAGAAACACAGACCAAGAGATGATGTGCTGACTCGACTTAATTCACCTATTAGTCGTTATTGAGATGGCTTGTGCGCAGTGAATAATCAGGGAGACGTGCAGATTGGTTTCCTGAAACCCCGTTGATTAACTGCATAACTACTTTTCTGCTATCATTGCTTGGGGAAAAAAATCTCGATTTTATACAGCCGTTTTGCATTTTCTGTAGCTCAATTCCAAATTGAGTAAACAAGTATGACACTGATTAGTATCCAGCTCAAATCCTTGTCCCCTCCTTGAGATGAGATCCAGGCAGTGACATGTTTGGCTCCATTTCACACAGATCGAAAACATGGATTCTTTCTGGCTCTACTCTGCTACAGCACATTCTATGGGTTGAAATCATTCCCATTACTCTTGTAGGCATATATTTTTAAAATGCTGTAGCACTTCCAATTCCAAAATCATCTCCCTGGAGTAAAAGTCAGTGCTCCAAAACGTCCTTATATGATGGTTGTTCCTGTTTGAACTGTACCTGCGCTGTAGTTCCATCCAATCAGTTCAGGATGATAGCATAATTTCTCCCTGGGTTTATCTCAATCTTCTGCGAATTCAAAAGCAAGGTAAAGCTGCTTCATTTCATAGCCAGATAGCAGGTGTGACACATTACCACAGTTAAAGGCCGTTTGCAGCGTAACAATGTGAGAGCCTTGGTTATAAATCAGCCCCTGTGCTCCTCTCCAAGCCTCGCTGCAGCCACAGGTGTGACTATTTTTTCTGTTCTTTGGGGAAAGATTGAGAAGAAGAATTTGGGAAAGAGCCTTTTTTTTTTAAGTTTCACATTATACTTTGTGAAAATATTGCCTCTGTGAAAATTTTCATTTCCGTTTTTTTCTTTCTCTGTTCTTGCAGAGCAAAATATTAAGTGGGCGGCATTTATATAGCTCTTTTCCAGTTTAAGCGACCAAGTCACACTCACCCATTCATCATGCAGCACCAATATACTACATACTGCTGTATATAATGCATGTTTTGTGTCATAAATTCACACAAATGACGGGCTAGGCATCACGGCCAATTTAGTGTCCTTGCCAAAGACACTTCTGCAGGCAGCCTGCAGGAGCCGTGGATGGAACTATACCGTCAAGTTAGTGGATGGCCCACTGTTCCTCTTGAGCCACAGCCACTCCCCAAGCAGACAGAGGGTTTGACTGGAGAGTGGCATTAGTGCCACTGGCTTACCTTCCTGTATTAATCCTGAAGTATTTCAATTTCGAGCAGCGGTTCTTTGGACAACGACCTGCAACCAAACCCCAAACACATATTTCTGTCTCAGCAGAGTGTCACAGCAAGAGTGCGTCTGTGCTTTTGATGACCTCAAGTGGATTCAGCTCCTCAGTCACAGTGCCAATCCATGTAGCTTAAAGTGGAGATCCCCCTCTGCTGGATGGGGCTCTTTATTCCCCATTACTCTTTCATGTACTCTTATAACAACCAGGAGGCCAGCAGAGTACCAGCAGGATTTCAAAGTAATACCCACATAATATTCCACGCAGCAACAGTGAAAATAATTCATACCTCTTACATTTTTCTGACAATATCCAGGGAGCTGTTTTTATTTTCTCGTTTTTATATCCTTTGGAGTGCTCATTGGGAGACAGCACTCTGCTGAGGGAATGTGGATGCGGCAGCCGAACCAAGTGTCGTGCCACTTTAAGTGTGCACTGCAGACAGGGTGCAGTAGATGTTTCCACCTACACTCTGTGCGCAATATGGCGGCCGCAGTGCATCCTTGGCCGTGCGCGAACACGGATTGCCTGTTGAGTGCAAACACGAGAACACGCAGACACACCGCTCAGTCACTTGAAATGACAGGGAGGGAGGGAGGGAGGGGAGGGGAGGCGTAATGGAGGAGATGACAGTGAGTGAAGAACAAAATGGCGGATCTTTCCTCAAGTTCCAAAGTTGTGCATTCATAAACAGGATTTGCTTGACTGCTGCCGGCAACTCTGTATCGCTGGCAGGTCTGTCAGCTCACTCATTTTCAATAAAACCAGTCAGCCGTCTAATGCCTCCCCACCGTCAGTTAGCTGCTATTAGCCCATAGACGAATATCATTCCTTCTGTTCCGATGAAGCAGCCAAGTGATGCAGCCTCTGTGAGTGATGACAAAATGATGAATGGCTACAGGCAGCCCTCACACAGAAAAGAGCCGTTTTCCTCCAGGACATTGCCCAGCCAGGAGAGGAGGAGCATTTTATAAACCAGCAGAGCTACACCTGACATTCAGTATCCTCTGTGGTCCTGCTGCAATTAATACAGTGTGCTGCACATAGTGATTGGGGATTCATCTTCCCATGTTATCTGTTCGGCACAGACTTTGTTATTCGCAGTAATATTACAAGGATATTTGGTTATTAATACATTAAGTAATGCATTTGTGTCACTGCATGTGCAAATAACGATAATGATATCTCCTTCGTTCATGTTCTTCCTTCAGCTGGACCATGAGCGCATGTTGGACTGGCAGCGCTTCACCCGGGTCCAGCTGAGTGTCCTGACCCAGCAGTGGCAACGGGACAGGGAACAGCTGCTGGCCAGGGCCCTGGACACGCTGCAGGAGGCCACTCATGCCCACCAGGAGGCGCTGGAGCACCACAGAGAGCGCCAGACCCAGCAGGACATCTGCTCACATCTCAGAGAGAAGGTTAGTGCCTTGCGTAGGACCTCAGTAGGAATTCTTACATGTTCAGGGACGTTTCAGACAAATGAATCCCTTTAGGAAGCGTGTATATAGATCAAAAAGAAGAGGGATTTCAAACACCAATGTGGTCCAACCATTGCCACGAGAGATGTTTGAGGCACCACACAGCCAGTGTCACCTGACCGTCTGCCGTGTACAGTAGATCTGCTGACGCGGCTGCATTTTACACCCGGCCCCACCTGACGGCGTCGCTGGCTTGAGCTGCCACTTGGGATGGGCTGCGAATGCAAACAAGCTAATGAGGATGATCTTGCGAACAGGATGCTGCAGTCTCCGAGGGCTGCTAGTTCACATTTCACACAACAAACAACTCACTCATCCGAGCAAACGCATGTGCCCCTGATGCTGTGCCGTGAAAATTGAATTTCGCTTTTGTGAAGCACGTTTATAGCGAATTAAGGTGGATACTAACAAACCAGTGAGACCTTTCCCTGTGTCCGGCTGCAGTGACGTCACACCTCTGTCTACAGCGAAGTTTTGGTTTCATGGGAAAAAACAAACTGCAGACCTGTTTATTCTCATGACTTTTCCCCATCCCCATTGTTTGTCGTTTATGCATTGCATATGCACATATTTGCATTTGTGCTGAGCCTCAGATGGATGCCTGTTTGCATCCAATTTTTCTTCCCACTGCCTTTGTCACCACAGCACAACAGCACAGCGGTGAGACTCGATCGATTTTTCCTCCTGTTGCATCTGCTTCTTTAACGCTTTGTTTCCTGCAGCTGCTCCCACAGACCCGAGCAGCTCCCTTGACTCTTCTGTGAGTCATCTTAAAGTATGATCTCATGATATGACTGTGAAGAATAAGATTCTGTTTTTCGGATCTGGTGCCCAAGTTTATCAGAACTTACATTTTTATGTTTTTATTTCATAGGTTTTCATAGAGGTCATCAACCTCATCCAGATTTCTGCAGCAGTGTGCTTTCATTTATTTGACTCGTTTTATACAGTCAGCTTTATTAACAGCATAGTGATTTGCAAAATGGCAGTTGAAATGTTTTTATAAAACATTGCCATACTGAAAATATTCTGAAGCCTGATCAACATTCCAGCACCCGTCATAAAAATTCCAGGCATGCCAAGACACATATTTACAACTTTTAAATGGAAATGGGAACTATTTACTTGTGAATATTTTATAGCAAGCAAAGCACAACATATGATAGTAAAAGATGCAGTTAATGTAAAAATGAATAGTTAATTTTTACACACAAACACCGACAGTAAAACTCAATTTCTGATTTCATTGTTTGCACTATAGGCTGCTCTTTTTAATTATATTTTTATGCTCTTTTTGTTGAAGCAGCATGAATCACTGTGCAGAATTTAGTCTCCACTGGTGATAAAGAAATTCAGCAGTGGCAGGGATATAATGACCACAGTGAAGTTACGTTAAGTCCAGACCATGCAGCAAATGGAGTTTTTCTCTACATCTGGAAATGAAGGAATGCAAAGGAGGGGACGTGTTTCATTCACTTATTTTTATGCTCAGTTTTTTTCAGATTACACACTTTTATTACACACAATTTAGGAAATATAAGCAATATGTTTTTGGTACATTTATAATGTGTGCTTTGATTTGGAACTTCTTTATTATCTATTATTAAAACTGTGAAATTACTAAACATATGGGCTCTCCAGAATCAAAGATAAATACTTAACATAGCTAAATTATATAAATTATATTCATATAAAAATAATTAAGTGAAATAAATTAGACGTATCCACATTATTTAACTATCCAGTTTATCATCCCCTCAAAGGAAAGAATTTGAATGTGCCACTTAAGAGGAGCTTTAGCTGTTCTGTTACGGCTGTGGGAGTTTATTAGCCAATAAATCCTGGAACCACAAGAAGAGGTGATGCTTCAGTACAATGACATGAAATGGACCAATCTAGTAGAATGACTCCGCCAAGGCCCAACTCTCTCCTAACTAAACCACAATTAAATTCACTAGATCTGAATTTTTATTTGTATCCGAACCAAAAACCCTCATAAATTGCATCTGTTCCTCCTGCACCTATATCACATCGTTCTACAAAATGTCATGGTAATCCATTCAGGGGTTTTGCGTATTCAGGATAAAAAAAATAATAATCTAATCCTTGACAGAGAAACATACCCTCTTGCAGTTTAATCCATCTGTTAACTGGTTGATGCTACAATATTTTGTATATATGCTATTGTATAAAACTGCTGCGGTTTAGGCAGTAATCACTTGTTATATATGATCTTGCAAATAACCCCCCCTCCACACATCGTTTCCCTGTGTCCTTGGGTTTCACATGAAAGCTTGGAAGATGTATCTTGCTGGTCTGGTTTTTGACCTCATTAGGGAAGGGAGGAAGTGTTCTGCCCGTCCAGTCAGCTTTCTTCCGAGGGACGTGTGGTTGGAGGAAATGCAGGGTAATTGATTTCAAAGTTATCTCCTACCCTTCTGTTGGGGAAAGGGCAAGACTGTTAGACAGTTCCATCCCAGCTTATCCTCGAGAACCTCAGATTGGCCATGCAAGGATGACGGGCTGTATTCTGAGCCCAGGCGGCAGATCATAGCGATCACGCAGCAGCGGCTTGGTTTCAGGAGGCTCCAGGTGATCCGCAGGAATACTGTCACAGAATAAATCAAATGGCTGATTAACATGACGAGTTAACATTTCATGCATGAGACATGGGTTATTTTACCCCCATTTATCACCGAGAGACAGACGCTTCTTTTCAAATCATCAGCTGTTTGTTCTGTGGTGTTCTGGCGGCTGTAATTAGCTGGCATTGTTCTGGGTGTTACTCCTCATTCCAGCCTTTCATTCTGTCCTTGCTTTCATTTCGCCTCCCACTTATATCTCGCTCCCAGGCATCTTTGATGAGAGGCTGTGTTTTCCACGTGGGTAAATAAAGCCTGGAGGGATGGCACTTTGTTCCTGGATGCTCAGGTGGGGAAGAGGCGAGCAGACCAACAGGCGAGATGACATAACCATCGAACCTCGAGAAGTTTTCATAAGATGGGATTTCTTTTCATTGAGGGAGCTCTCTTTTCATTTCCTGCTCTCCCGAGTATTTTGACATATAAAGCACTATCACATGAACTTATGCTGACGCAATCTCCCCTCCTGCAGTATTCTCTGGAGGCACTGTGTGTTTGCACGTCCCCTGTCGCTTAGTGTTAGTGACTAACAGGGGCAGCTCTCCATTCCTCTGGATGCCAAACGGACAGGCCTGACTTTTGTTAAGACCGTGCATTGACCACAGCAAGTGATTGCTCTCAGACATGCATGGAGTATGTAGGATTTTCTTTCTGATGTACCTCACGGCCCTGCGGAAAATTCGCGTTGTGCCGTGAAAATGTAAAGATAATTGCACGCTTTCATTTTCCCCCGTCTCCTGTAATGGACGGAAGATCAGTAGAGGCATTTAGAGCCTCAGTAGATGTCACGTGTCATTAATGCCTCTCAGCTGAAAGGCCACTCTGATGGAGGCGAGGCACTGCTCTTAAAGATGCAACACGTCCGTCTGCTCCTCTAATTCACTGCAGCGATTCTGGTTTATGATTCGCAGAGTTTCGCTAATCTGCCACATCTCTCGGGTTTGTCATTAAAAGAGCTGCAAATGAAAGAAGGCGCTTGCTGCAACCACTCTGCCCCCCTGACACAAGACATCGTCGACCCTGTACAGTTACATTAACAAAAGGATTGGAGGCTGGCTGCAGTGTGCAGATAAAAAAGGCTATTATTCTTTTGTTATTCTGACATCTCTGCAGTCTTTTCTGTGCAGCCACACACACACACACAAAATGCAGGATGGTATCCCATTTCTCCCTGAACTCACTGAAAATGAGATTCTAGTGACAAATTACTGTAGACTGTACATAATGAGCATTTTATTCCCTTTATGCTCCACAAAAATGCTTTTCATCTCCGCTGAAAACAAAAAAGGCAAACAAAACCCATTCAGCAATCATTATGGATCTCACTTTGCTTTAAAGATTCCTTACCCTGTGTGACCTGGCTTTTTTTACACTTTCTGCTTTATGGGACTGTGGAGTAAAACAAAGCCAAGGTTGTTACCTGTCACATGCCTGTATGTTCATAAAGTATATGTTCTACAAGACACGCCCACCAGGTTGTTAACATGCTCCTGTGCTCATTGTTCATTGCATCCAACATGCAGGCATCTTATCTCGAGCACACCCAGGCTTGACAGATAAGTAAGTCAGAAAAAAAGAAAAACACAAAAACGTGACATTTTAGAAGGCCGAATTTTTAAACATATTTCATGTCCTTTACATCTTGTATTTATTGTTGTTTATAGATTTTATTCACTATTTAAATTTAATATTGCACTCCCTTTCCCCCAGTAAATAAATAAAAAATAAAGTCTAAACACACATGGAATGTAACATAACATAAGCATTGCTCAAGTTTGTCTCAAAATGTTGTGTTCCATTCACTATTTATTCCCCTCAGCTGAAATCTAATGTAGCATGAAAACAGGCATAATTTCAATCTATATTGAAAAGTAAATGAGTTAATGAGGTTTATACAGTTCCACTGTTTTGCCTGAGGGTTAAAGCAGAATTCAATATAATGATCACTTTGACCTTTGCAAGCTCATTTTGCACGAGGCAGTAAGAGAGAACAGAAAGAACAGCAGAAGTTCAAGGCAACAGTAAAAGCATTTATATAACTGCACAGACCAAAATACCAACCTGCCGTCATTATTCAGGTTTGAAGGCTTGTCACAGAAACCCCTGTCGTTCAGGAACGCAGACCCACTCCACATTCAAATTGAATGCTGTCAGACCCGATTGATGCTGAACTGTTTAAGTAATAATAATAATAAAAAAAAATGTGTTCAAAATGTTCAAAAGAGTAAGGGCATGCCGTATTAAAACAACAACAGTGAACTGGAATTAATAATAAAGATGCCTTTTGAGAAGCGATTTAAAAGATGTCAATGGGTCTGCCAGTCAAATCCTCCTGCGGGGAGTTAAAGTCCTCTCTGAAACACACACCTGCTGATTTTCCTCGGGCAGGCGTAGAGGATGAGCGACTTGATGATAGCGATGGTGTTGATGTGTTTGAGACCATGTTAATTTGCAATTTAGCCCTTCTGGGATCGCTAAGCTCTCCTCTGATATACAACACTGAGTCCACCCGGTTGAAATGCAACACTTTAAATACCCGGCTCACCACAGAGAGGCCGCTGCATTACCTTCCTGTCACTCACTCACTCACTCAATCACTCGCAAATGTTGGATGTGTGTCCATGTGTGACCTCTGCCCACATAAATCCTGACCTCATCAGGACCAACAGACCAAAGCCCCATTAAGGCCCTGATTAAGGTTATGGAGAAGGTTTTCTATAGGAGTCTATATAAAAGTGTGTCCCAGGACAGTCAATACTCGTGCAGCTGAAATATTTGTCTCCACATTACGATAAAAAACAGCCATCCATTTGCCTCTTTATTACAAGTGGATATTTTGGAGAGACGTCTTGGCTGAGGACATTTGAAACTAAACGTTAAAGCTCTGATTGTTTTCATAATGCTGAAAATGAATCTGCTTTTCTCAAGTCTTTCTGGACAACACTCTCCTCACATGGAATTCCATTATGATTCAATGCTTTAACGGGCCCGGAGGTGATCTAACACGCAGCGTGACAGGCAGCTGTGACACCTCTAAAGGTTCACGCCACATCTTGGCACCATGGCACTGGGGCTCAGCTGTTTGTCCCGCAGAGAGAGATTCTTTCAACACAGCCGTTTGTGTACAAATCAGTGCACAAGTGCAACGTGTCTTCTCCCTGATGTGTATTTGTGCGTGTGTTTACTTACAGCTGCAGCGGTGGCGGGCCCAGCAGGAGGAGGTGGCGGAGCTGGAGGCAGCCGTGGCTGATAGACAACGAGCAGAGGAAGAAGCGAGGTTGAAGAGGGAGCAGGAGAAGGAGGCCACCGTCAGGTCACAGCAGAAAGAGAAAGTAACGTCCTCTTCCATCACACGCACAACACAAAGTGTCAACCTCATCCAAATGCTGCGTCTCACTACGGGTCTTCACGCGACTCATTGAAAAATAGCTTGTTATGATGTTAACAATGTGGATCTTTTGGTGCTTGCACAAATACTGACTTCATCACTCACTTTAATGCATTGAATGATTAACACAATATATTCTGTGACACTGGCTCTGTCTCAAATAAAACCATACTCCTGACATCAGAAACATTAAGTATTTAATCGTGGAAACACATGGAGATCAAACTGAGAGCTGTTGTTACACTTTAATATGGTGATTGTAGAGCGTGTGTGTGTGTGTGTGTGTGTGACTGTTTAATTAACTCTCTCCTCAGGGGTCTGCCAGCAGACCATGGGCGTCCTGAGACACTGATTAATGACAGCATTTAGGTTGCATTGCATTCCATATAATTTAGCACAATAGTCTGCCAGACGCTGGAATATCATCTCATCCCTTCTAGTTACACTTATCTGATTACCGCTCCGTCACAATCAACAGGACATGTCTTTAAGTGTTTGTTGTGTTTTCCCTTCAGGTCAGGCAGTTTTATTTAAAGCAGCAGAAGAGGCGGGAGGAGCTGGAGCACAGGGATCAAGAGAGACTCGCTAATCTGCGGAGCGCCATGGAGGAGCAGGCGCGGAGAGATAAAGAGCGGTGAGTGTTGCAACATGGGACCTTGAGTATTGAAGTGTTGATATGTTATTTCCCATCACTAATCAGTTACTTTTCTGACCATTACGTTTTTATGTTTATGGGCTCACTGGTGGGTCACAAAACCCCCTTTTTCCCCCTCATTTTCACCCGTACATCCAGTATCAGCCTGTGATCAACAGCGACACAATGATTTACTGTGCACGCCACTCAATGTGAGTCTCGTGATGTAAACTGAATACATACGAGCCATCAATGAAACAAAGTATTTGGCATCATTTATATTTGAGAATTCAACACTTGCAGAATCACAGATGAAATCAAAGTCTCCAAATCAGACTGATAGTTAGTGAGAGGCCGTGGGCCCTTGCTGTTTCATGTTGCTAGTTCTCGGCCATTTTGATGAGTAGATGAACTTTCCCCAAGATTAGAGTTAGGGGACATAGTGACACATTTGTATGTCATCTAGCTAGAGATCCCTGGAACAGCAGTTAACAGAAGGTCATTCAGACCTGAAAAAGAGCTGTTTAATAACTATGGTGTATCCAAAAGCTAAACATTAGTTTAAAGTAGTGTTGGCTTAGTCTAACTGGAGAAAACAAAGCAGCTAATGTTGCCTTTGTCTCAGACTGCCTTGGAGACCCACACTTTTGCAGCAGCAAGCAAAGTTTGAAAGATGTGGGTGTTTAATCAGCACGTTAACTTAATGAAAGTACTATGCTAAATAGCTGGAATATTCTTTTAACTGATGCATTCAAAAGCATCCTGGATCACACTGAATCTCACAGATTCATGACATCAAAATGTATTTGAAAGTGAATTTCAACTTAAGCCCCGCAACAAATGTGCCTGTCATCATTATGAAACACTCAGGAAATATAAATAGAGTGCCAGTGCCGCTGTGTACTTTGCTCAGTCTTGCCCTTTCTACCTCTTAAGTGCAACACATTTGAAAGTTTCATCCAGAAACGTTATTATTTAGTCTCATGTGAAGTTACCCTTGAAAAATAAATTCTTCTTGGGAAATGATAAAAAAAAATAAAAAATCCCCCGTTTGATTTGCTCGGTATTTCTCCTCAGAGACTGCACTTAATACCACATAACAGTGTTGACTTTGGCTGTGAGACTGAACTCAGGCAGGAATGAAAATGAAGAATCATGAGAGGCTGTGAGAGCGATAAAAACAAATGATGGGAAAGAAGCTATTCTCCGGCAGCTCCATAAAACCCCTGCACGGCCCCCGGAGACGGGCAGCTGCAGGAGCAACAGCAAATGTTGCAAAGGGGCTTGTTTAGTGTCTGACGTGCACACCTTTTGCATTCCGTCCAGGGTGCAGTTTAGGGTGGACATGCTGCAGAGGCGACGGGAGGAGAGAGAGTCTCGGGAGCTGGAGCATCAGAGAGAAGAAGAGGAGAAGCAGAAGCGTCTGGCAGCTCTCAGAAACCAGGTGGATCATTATCTCCTCTTCCTCCCGCTCTAATTTGCACTTGTTAGTTGAAATGACCCCACGAGGCCCCCGCGTCTGAGATGAAGCATCACTGCCACCCTATGGCAGACATAAGGAATATTATCACTGTTTATTAAACGCATTTCTCTCCCCTGTTCATCTCAGGTTGTGGTGGTGGCAGAGGCGGACCCAGAGAGGATGATGGCAGATACTGAGGCTTGGAAGAGTCGAGTCTTGAATGCAAAGGAGTGCGAGCTCCAGAGGCCTCTCTACAGTATTCACACATACACAGACACACAGGTGAGGACCTCGCTGTCCCCGGACTCCATATCCCCCCCCCCACCCCAGCTCCTCTGAGCACGTCCAGTCGTTAAAGTTTCGTTTCCTCCTGGGTTCAGCGGAGCAGTGACCCGCTCAGTGGGAGAAATTATATAAGCTGGTCAAATAATCTTTGTCCTCATCCCGCAGACCTGTGAACGCAGCCTTGGGAATTGTGTAACGCAGACAATGACTAATGATCTGCCGAACCCTGTGAGGGATTGGTGGTTATTCTTGTTTTCGAGTGTTGACTGTGTTGTGGACCGTAGAAACAAACTGTGGCAACCTCGAGGCCGTGATCTAGAGTATAACAGCGAGAAGTGTCTGATTTACTGCTCTTCTTACGTCTGTTTCCAGATTGTGTCTGATCCAAGAGTGCGGATCCACCAGGCGCTCCGGGAGGCGGGGCTGCACCAAAGCCAGTACGCCAGAGAGGTTCTGTCAACTCTAAAGCCCTCAAAAGGCGCACGCAGAGACATGCAGTCCATACTCAAGTTCTGACCAAGGACTTCAAATCAGTTGCACCTAACTTAGTATTATATGATTCTCCGTATTACTTTTCTCTGAGATGAACGTGTAAGTGTAATCACTGTTGAGCTGAACAAAGGAAACACTGGCAGCTATAGATTTGACCACCACAGGACACAGGGAAATGATCCTTGTGAACTTTTATTGTTTTTATTTAGGTTTATACTCTACAGAACCCCATGAGAAATACAGTAACACACAGTTCTTCACGGTCATAATAAACAGATATATCCAATAACAAATTCCCTGCATATTCATCTTTAACCTGTTAAGTCACTTCCTGTGAGTTACATAAACAACCTTTTCTTGCACAATCTTTCTGCTGAGCATTTGCAGGAAAAAAAAAAAACACTATAACTTGCTACCACCGAGAAACGACAAACCAATTTGCTGATTTATTATTCCAAACGTTCACATGTGCAATTTGGTTTGACAATTAATCACAGACCTGATTGTTGTTAAATTAATGTTCCTCCACTCTGTCTTGTATATCATCGTATCTTAACAAACAGGTAAAACAGCACCAACTGGAAATTCTGGACATTTCTCAAGTCAAGTATGAATATCAACGTACAGAGGACCATTATTTTGAAAATGACAGTTTCTGTACATGAGCAACAGATTATATAATATCAAAAGGTACAATACATACCTAACTCTACACATAACTTCAATTTTTTCTTATTTTAGATCTGAAAATAAATCATACAATTCTAAATAGTTTATTAAATAAGTGTCTAATACACATATTAACATGTTAAGTACAGTTTATACATTTCTATATACATATCCACATGTCAGTCAAAGTTATATACATGTTCTGGGGACACAGGGGTTGGGATAGGACAGCCAGACGTCTCAGGCAATGAGTCCCAGGCGCTTCTTGATGAAGTGGGACACTAAGATTTGAGGTCTCTGCTGGTACTCCACCAGCACATCATGAGGGGAGGTGATCTGGTCTCCATCGAAGCGGTTCAGCAACGTGACACAGATCACAGCCGCTGGAGAGAAACGGACGTCTTTCATTGTGAGCGGTGAGGCGTTAAGAACTGACGTGTCCTGTTTTACATTTTATGAGAAAAACAATACCTTTGAGACCACAGATGCGGCACATGGCAGCAAACACAGTGGACTCCATTTCGATGTTCCTCACTCCGGCCTCGTAAGCTTTCCTCAGATAGTCCAGCTTTTCGGCGTGAGAGAAGGAGCACAGCGCCCCGTCCAGTCGGCCTTGACCTGGAGAGACACAATACAGGAAGCTGTCAACACCTCGTCCAGATCATCCCCTGAGCTGTTGAAGGAACGCCATACGCGAGCATTGTAACTGGTTGTACCTTCGTAGAAGTCGTGGGTGCACATGGTGTTTCCGATCACTGACGGAAGGTTTTGGAGCTCGGAGGAGCACTGCAGGAGCTCGTTGGCCAACCCCTCGTCCAGCTCAGTGCTCCTGGTGATGACTTTACCCAGAACCACCTGCTCAAACTGGGCACGGAAGGAGTAGTCCACGGCTTTTTCCGTGATCACCACGGTCCCTGGAGCCAGACCTGGAGAACGCAGAGATGTAGAAGTAAGTTTTGTCTGAAGGGCATGGCCAAAGTTTGACTTTTCACCTGAGACACACACAAAAAAAACACAAGTTCTTACCGATTCCCCCAGATGTTCCGAGGCGAAACAGGACCACATCCCGGCACTGGGCATGGTGCAGCAGTTTGATGAGCTCGTGCAGCATGATGGAGATGGACGGGACGCCCATTCCATGCTGTTAAACCAGCAGTGGAGGGAAACTGATCACTTACTGCAGAAATTTATTATTTTAATGACCTTCCACTTCCGGAATGTACGTCCTCTATAGCAGAAACTGGATATGGAGCACTTACACTTATGGACAGCACTGGTCCCACTTTGTACATGCAGTAGCGATCGGTTCCCTCACAGATGTCCACGATCTCCTCTGGGTTTCCCTGCAGCTGCAGCTCCTGATGGATGAACTGGGCGAAGGCTTTCATGCGATTCGCGCTGCCACCAACGCACACAAACTGCGCCAAACGGAAAGCGGAGGGTGTTGTAGAGCGTTTTGTTTTTTTTCCCCCAAATTCATTTCCTACAGTCTGACCGGATTTCACAAACCTTGATGTCTCCAAACATCTCTGGAAGGTTGTGAGTTTTGTTGCTCAAGCTGAAGTGGTAGAGAACGTCCTCCTCCATGGCGTCCAAGTAGGGATTTTTCACCTGGACCTGTTGCCTTGGGAAAGGGTTTGGGAGTGATGTTAATACATGAACATGAGACGTGGGCTGACGGGAAATGATTTTCAAAAGCAAAATGAGAGAAAATCTATCAGACACTCACTTGATATAGTCATTGTGCTCCTGCCCCATACGGTTCAGTAAAATCTGTGCCATGACTCTGGAAGAAAAATCTCCAAAAAAGAAAAAAATCTCTTCGAAGTTGTTCAGGTGATAAAACTTCCAAATGCTCTCCGCCGCTCGTCTCTCGTCGAGATTGAGAGTTGTCGGTCGGCTGAGCTGATATAGCAGCGCATTGTGACCTTACGACTGATTGGTTCCAGAGAGGAGGAGTTGCACCTGTCCTCATACTCACGAAAACATCCAACGGCCGTGAACAAACAGAACAAAATCAATCGGATGAAGAGCTGATTGGCTCAGGACCTAGCTCAGGAGATGCTATAGGAAAAAAAACATGTTATTTAAAGCCCCATTATGTCTAAACAAACAGCAGTGTTGTAATGTCTCAACAATAACCAGGCGCATGTTAATGGTTAACTTGACGTGACGATTTCCTGCATGGGACAGTGCGATAAGTTTGTACCCTGAGTTTGTTCAGGGTAGATGTCATGCAAACAAAATCTGTGTTCCATTGGTTTCTGTATCATCAGTCAGTCAGATTGTGAAATATTTCAATTTTGTTCAAATTCTCCAACTTTTATTACTGAAAATGACTTTTTTTTCTCTTTTTTTTTTTTTTTTTTAAATCAGCAAAAACAACCTGAACACAGGACCTTCCTATCTGGTGCCTTCACTTATTTAACGATTGCATATAATTAGACGACACTAACATTCAGGAAAAAAACAAAACAACCCTTTTCACAATATCGTTAATGACATGATGTGGCTCAGCGTGACGGGGTGAAGACGGGAGTGTCGTCAGAAGAGAGGATGGCAAGCGTTAGTTGTCCACGCACTGGCAGTGCTCTAATCTGTTGACATGGGAAACACACACGAGCATATGAGTCATTCACCGAGTCATTATCGCGCAATTCACTTATCATCTCTTCCAATGATGCGTCGTAAATTCCTAATGGCTGAAGCCTCAAATCGTCACACCTCAGATTTTGCGAACATTATTTCATTATGTTCTATATCCAGACAATGAGGCTCATAAAATCAATAATTACAATGCTCAGCAGCTTAGTTTAATTTCCTTTTTATTATACCAGAGGTGGGCTTTAATGGCGTCATGAAAAGGCAATAAAAGGAAGTGATTTATGGGGGGCTGGTGGGTTTTAACTCACTTGACGCGTCAGTGTTGACTGTTGGTTTGTTGTCGTCTGCGTAACCAAAGCTCAGCAGCTTGGACATGTCGACCGGAGGCAGCCTCTTGTCGAATACTCTGTGGGAGAGACAAATGTGACGGCAGCAGGAAAATGCATGAAGCCTTTTAATGGTTACAAGTGGAACACAAATGCGTTTTGCCCTTAAAGTTTCACATTGACCGGAGAGAGATGATGACAACAGACCAACTTTAAACATCAAACATGGACCCTATCCCTCTGACTCTATAACAAAACAAGCTCTGGTTACTGATTACAGATGATTCCTTGCAAAAGGTCAACAGCTGGCATTTCATCTCGTTTAATCTTGTACCTTCAACTCTAAACTAAACTCATATCCTGTTATGCTTCCTAAAATAAAATAAAAATCATGATAATTGCAATGATCATACATATACATCTACATCATGTTTCATAGCTCCTTTCTAAACACATAAGAACATGCTCAAATAATACATACATAATACATAAATATTACATATCAACCCTGGAATAAGTACGACCAAAGGATAAATTCAAATTATAGATTAGCATCGCTATCATTAGATCACTGCTGTCACGCAGTCACTCGTCCTTCTCGTAAATGTTTATTGCAGTATGTTTTCGCTCGAACCTCCTTTGAGTATTTACTGAAACACCTCCACACACCCCTGCACGTTTCAGGGCCAGCCACACTGTTTACTGTCTCGTCTCTGTTGAATCTGAGGTTATTTGTTTCTCGTTTCTGGTTGTTGACGACGAGTCAATGACATTTTCCCCAAGGTACAAGGACGCCCAGCGGATCAGCTGTTTACCAAAACAAACACGGAGGTGGACATCCCAGTTTGAGTGTGGAACCTGGCCAACTGTGTATCTGCTTAGTCATCACAACAAAGAGAAATAAGAACGTTCTGAAGGACGGCTCGATCATATTTTCATAGTAACACTGACTCACACTGATATGAATGTCGAAACATTTAGAAAAAAAAACACTAACCATGTGTTTATCAATGTACTTTCATTAAAAATGTGTCTTCTCGCAGACAGCTCACAGGGCCATGAGTCTGTCTCTGTTTTGTGTCGTGCTGCTTCTGATTGTTGTCAAACTTCTGAGTCACCACCCACAGAGCAACAGCGCCATCTTGGGGCCGAATGAACTCACCTCCTCCTGAATTTGCTGGTCTCCAGATATTGGACAGGTATCGGGATTTTCTCCGTCTGACTGATTTGAGGGTTGTTGTTGTTCTGCCGGATGAAAGAGAAAGACAAAGTCACAGTGTGCCAGTGTGAAAATAAGTACACAATACAATTATGTTAGGATGAAAAACGTGGCCACGAGTAGAAGATGCAGAAAAAAGATTGTCAACTTGGACAGATGATGATATTCCAGCATTCCATGTTGTCTGATGCTGAGAATTTCCTCCACTTTCTCCATTTGTGGAAGGCAAACTCTGGAATATGTCTGGAAATTTGGTTCCAGTTAATTTCTGGCTTAAATCAACGTGTGTAGCGGTAAATCATCACTAACAATCCTTTAACTTTCCCATAAAGCATGGGTCATAATAAAGCAGAAGCGGGAGTATAAGCAGTTTTTGTGCTGACTCGTGGGTGAATTACTTTCTTAATGACTTTGGCATTTCTCTGTTTACCTTCTCTTTGCTGCTGCTGCTGCTGCTGCTGCTGCTGCTATCGCTCCTCTCCCAGGCCGACATGCTGTCACCCCCGAAGGGAGGTTCCAGTGGCTGAAACGCTCCAGGGTGTTTCTTCTCCTCACTCTTAATGAGACTGTTAGAACAAAACAACACAGGGATATTATGTGTCCCTCACATAATGTTGGCTGAAATGCATAATAAAGCCAACCGCAAATTAGCAGCCACTATAGAATCTGCTACAGGAACAAGTAAATAATAAAGGAAGGAAATGTTTAGTGGCAACAATATTAGAAATATCATTCAAAGGACCTGGCAGGTTATCAGTTGGCTCAAGTGGATTGGCTTTAGTTAGTGTCTGGGTTTATATTTGCTTGAAGAAAACATTTCATATGTACAAATAGGCATTGATTGCCTCTAACGCTCCCTAATATCAGAATCTGCATCAAACCCTAAAGACCCATTTGGGATCTCATCAGTAGCAGAACTGGCTGACAGTAGCAGTATCTTTAATTCGTTATGGATATAAAGGGCTGACCTAATGTCAAATGAAATCCGATGAGTACCTTGGTTTACTGGTGTCCTCTGCCGCTGAGGAGAACCAGTTTGGAGGTTTGTAGTCATTCGCTGTAGAAGCAACTGTTTCCTCGTGCCACAAAAGTCCTGTGAAACCAGGGTAGAGAAAAAAAAAAGAAGAACAGTAAGAGAAGGGCACAAATGATAGAATAACCAGGTAGAGGTGTGGAGGTATGAGACACCAGGCTGTCTCTACCCTTGTGTCCTCCTTGTTTGGCGAGCTTGACGTAGTCAGAGTCGGTGTCCAGGACTGCCACTCTTCGGCCTCGGGCCTTCTCCTCGGGGGGAGAGCCGGTGGTGGCAGACAGACCGGGAATCTGGGAGGTGTGAGCGTTCACAGCATTGATCACACCTGTAGCACACACACACACAGGGGGACAGACAAAGACACAAATCATATTTATTGCTCAGGTTGAACCTTGCCCCTCCACCCGTGAGAAAACAGTGATGCACCATCTCACCACAAGTCTCACCGGGTACAAAAACTCTAGTACTACAGTAACCTAAGTCGGTGTAAGCACTTGTACTTGCCAGAGTCTGTCGCACGAGGACCATTATTCTCGAGCACAGGTGTCGCTCTATTTGAGACGGAGACAAAGCTCAGCACTGAGGACACACCGTTAGCATGGCTGAGCTAACTAACGCCGCACGGCTCGACTTAAGCTCAAAGTGCGAGAGAGGAGAAGGTGGAGAAGGAGTTAAAGAGGAGCTGAACTTACTGTGGAAGCATCGTAGCGGCGGAGCGGAAACTGTGGACGACTGTGTTTGGGACTTCTGACCGCGTTGTTATGGAGACGGCTCCAGCCCGGAGTACATCTGCTGCTCAGAGATGGGGGGGGGGCTGCTCCCCATACATTATATATTTATATATATATACTCTCATGTACACTCTTATATACTGTTATATATGCAGAATAACCAGGAATAGAGTCGAGCATGGTTTCATAAGAATAAACAATTATCTGGAAAGTTTTCCTCACATACATCTGCACAGATACATGGGACCACTTCTGATGTATTGAAGTATGTAAAAGTAATACTAAGTACAGAAGAAGACCTGCACTAAAAATGTGCAATAAGTCTTAATGAGTAAAAAAAAACTGCATTCAGAAATCTTGCTTGTTATGTAGACTATTATTAGTAATAATACAGTTATTATGGGATTATATATGTTTATGTTACAGTCAGAGTCAGAGTGTTACAGAGTCAGTAGAGCTAATCTAATCTAATCTAAACAAATTGTACTATAGTTCCTCCTTATTTTATAAGCTCATATATGCTGTCATCATAAAAGTGTCAAAAAAGTGTAAAATGTTCATTTCCTGCTAATATTTCCAGAGTGAAATGAGGCATTAAGTATCAAAAAATTTCACGCATAAACAACAACTGAGTGAATGTACGTGCAGTAGTTTACTCAGCCAGTTGATTTGTGTTTACAGTGTTTGAGCTGGAGAAGGTTTTACAAGGCGCTGGCATCGTGGAGCAATGGCCCATAAATCAGTGAAGCACTCAGAAGAGATGGATCTCTGGAAGGTCTTTCAGAAGAAGTGACTGAGCCCTGTGAAATGAAACTTGAAATGCAAATGTGATTTCGGTGTGATTCAAAAAAGATATTCCCTGGTTTTATTACCGATAAATCACGATGTGTGCACTGTGGTAGTCTGCAACAATAGGCCAACATCCATTAGTGTGTTGGCAGTAATGTTCAAAAGGAATTACATGGACCTGCTACCTCATACTGAGTGAATTGCACATCCAAGGCATGTATTGGTTTTATCAATCACTGCCCTCCCAAAAAGGTATAAGAGCTACAGTTTGTGAGTGAGCAGGATACAATTAATTACAATTTATACTTTAGGTAGGTAGATAGATAGATAGATAGATAGATAGATAGATAGATAGATAGATAGATAGATAGAGATAAAACATAAATAAAATATAGTTAAGAGCAGGTAGATGTATTCTTATACCTCATTGTTTAATAAGCTGGACAACACATGTTGAAGTTATTTATCAGACAGTTTTCTGGCCCTGCTTGTGCTGAGACATACCGAACATTTTACTGTCTGAAATCTGCCCAAAGCCTGAACTCTTCACCCTGAACGCTGAGTGCGAGACATGCGCAGGAGCACAGGAGCACAGGAGCATGTCAAACACCCGGAGAGGACCGGTCTCTGACAGGAAGACAAGACTTCTGCTTCACAATAAAAGCAGAAAAGTGTCACGCAGGCAAATTCTTTTGAAGTCCATAGTCACAGCCACAGTCTATGGTCACAACAGATGAGTGTGAGAGGAACTCAGTAACAGGCCACCATCTCAATTCTGAATGACAACACTCAAAAGTAGCTTCGCCATTATATTTATTTATTTTATTTGTGTTCTCAAAAGTATGCAAGTCGCCGTTTTAAATGATCAATAATTGTATTTTGGTATTCAAGTTCATATTATTAAAACGAAATGTGGGAATATACAAATCCAATACTCAATAAATGTAGGAAACATACAGGATAATACAACAACAATACAGTTACAACTTGGTTCACATGGTTCAAGATTACTTCTCAATCCATTTCAGCACTATTCCAGTATTCCAGCCTTATATTACTTAATTTGTTGTGTACTTTATATGTTGCACATATGTGTGTTTTACTTACTTGTATGTTTATATAGAGACAAATTGCATTTCCATCCTTTTTGTGTATAACTGTGTTATAAACTTGGACATTCGCGTATAGAAAGATTGTTTAAAGAAAAAGGAAAGTTTGCAGTAACTTGAAAAGTCCAAATTAACTTTATTGTCATTGACAAAAAGTGCACAGCAGATAAAAATTGTAAAGTTTCTTGTGTGCAAACATAAAAACGCAGATACCCTCAAGAGAGTAAAAATATACATAGCAGACATTTCACTGAGTAAAATATACACTTACATTCCTGATCTCAGCTGTTAAGTCATTGTAGAGCAGCATATAAATACTACATCATCTATTTTAAGTATTCCCGAAACCCTCATCTGCTCCAGTCTGGGGAGAAGAGCGTTGCTTTATTCTGAAAGGCGGGACCGGAAGCTCTGTCCCCCTGCTGGCTGTGTGACCGGGGCTCTGTAACTTCCTGCTCGGGAGCTGCTGCCTCCTGTTCTCCTCCGCAGAGTTGCGTGAAGTCCGGACGCAGCCGATAATTTGTGCAGAGGCTTAACATGTGTCTCCGTCTGTCCTCCGTCCTCGACACAGACACCGAGTGAAGCGGGCACTTCCCCGCCTGTTTCCCCCCGAGCGACCCACCGGGCACGATGCTGGCGTCACGTCGGCTCCTCCGCGGCTCAGACTTGGGGAAACAAACCGCGTATTGTCGGTGAATTCTCGGGAGATGGCAGAGTAGTTGGAACCGTGTCAGTGACCGAGCCTCCGTTTGAAGCACTTTGAAGAACAACACTCGAGGTAAGCTGAATCATTTAATATCCAGTCAATCTTAAACCAGGGCCAGACTGAGATTTGCTGTGTTTTGTGACGACGTGGAGAAGTTTGCTGATCCGATGGAAAAAAAGCTTCGTGACGTCGCTCCTAAGAAATCATGCCCCCCCCCACCCCAGCCTTTTCCCTTCTTAAAATCCTGTCTGCATTTTATTAACCCTGCATGTTTTAATTTCTACCCCAGTCCCACTCATTTCGCTTTTAGCGTGAGAAAACGCTTTTATTTTGAAAAAGATCGGCTTCATTGGTGTTGATTAATGGCGACGCTCGCTAAAAAAAAAAAAACAACCCAAAAACAAATATGAGCCTGCGACTTTCTGGCGTTTCCAATCTCACAATCAAATCAAGTCCGGGGAGGAGGGGAGGGGACGGGGGTTATCGCGGCTACTTGCGACTGACTTGGGGGCATATTGTCATGTTAACCGTCTTTGGGAGGGTCGCTTGATGGTGCGTGTCTCATCATCTCACGCTGAGCACTTTAACATCACAATCGTCCCTGCAGCGGGGGGTGGGTGTGTGTGTGTGTGTGTGTAGGTGTTACACTCGTGTGTGTGGTGTCATTCTGACCCTCCTCAATGTCCACGCTGCCTCCAGAGGCTGGAGATGAGGGACGGACAGGAAGTGGCGGCGAGAGGGTGCAAACTTCATTACTGAGGTGTCAGGGAGCTGGCTGCAAAACACCCACCGATAATTGAGCCGATTAAAAGACGTGTGAATGGGGTCTGTCTCACACCGAACCCCGTCCCCCCCTCCCCAACCCAGAATCAACTCCTTGTTGTGCCCCACATCACCCCTCCTCCCATAAACTCACCTCCCCACATACTAATCAGGTTTGGTGTGGTGATGTGGCTGGGCCAGCGATTGATTGTGCATTTCAGGAAAATGTTTGTGATCAATTCTTATCAAACAGTGAAAAGAAGTTTTTTTTTCCTCTGCTGGGTGAATGTTCTGCATAGCTAAACATTTTCCTCTTGTACTACTGCTGAGCAGACTGCTATCATCACAGTTTTCATTGCTCCTCTCTAAGCTCTTTTGTGAAAATGCTCCAAAGAATGATAGGATCTCAACATTCACACGAGACTCTCATTTCTCATGAATGCTCTGAATATTCTGAGTTTCCACCAAACATCAGTTGCACTTCTTGTTGGGCAGTGGATGTGGAATCGTAAGCCCCATAGGGCTGATTGGTGAATGTGAGCTACACAAATAGACTTTAGACTTTTTATGCTCCTCACTGTGCGTGCACAATACAGAACCATTACATTGATGTGTGTTTCACCTTTTGTTACATTGCTACTGCTGAAATTGTAGTGTGACCATTCTTTAGATTGTGTTCGTTGTGCACTGGTTCTCGTTGCTGCAGTCTTTGTTACCCTAATGCAGCATGACCTAACTCCTTCTTAAAGTTGTGAAGCATTCAAGGTGACACGCCTCAACCCGTTCAGATGACCACCCAGGGATGTACATGCATGACAATCTGGCTGGCAAACATATGCAGTACTAGAGTATAGCACAGAGGGGGGGGTTAATCAACCTGGATTAGCCAGTGTGGATTTGAACACTAATAACACCCCCACCAGTTGAAGCTGCTCCCATATTAAAATGCTGCTTACAGGACCGATGACTGTCTTAGGTGTTGGGTGGAGAGATTCTGGTCTGTGACGTAACAGACGTGGACCTGACCGCGTTGGTAGAGTCACAGCTGAGGTTACTCTCTCTGGTTGTTAGTGGTGGTGTATTAAGTGGCAGTTGGATGTTTGTGTGGTCGCCTGATGATCTGGACAGTGTAACACCAGAGCCGACCTGTTGTCCCAGGTCCCTTCCTTCTCTTTGTGGGCGCCTGGCGTTCTCAGTCTGACTGATAGGGAGTCAGATAAGGAGACGTCAGTCAGTCTGGGTTGAGATATGGTTCAACTCACGGGGATCTCAGAGATCCTGTTCCTTGTAGCTGAGGTAACGGGCACCAGCCTGTTTTGTGGTGACTCAGCCTGCTATTGTGACTGGCCTCCTCCCTCTCCTCCGCTTCCTCCTCCTCCTCCTCGTCTCTTGGTCTACAACAATGTTATTGTTTGGATTTGGTACAGTGCCTTTGTTTCAAGAGCCAATCTGTGGTAACTTAGTCCTCAAACAGTTTGGTGGTTATCTGGGTCTCTGCATGGGACTGACAATGTCTCCCCAACAATAGAACTCGTTGGGATTGTGTTGGGCTATGTTGTGAAACCCACCTAGAATTTTCCGCGCTAACTTCGAGGCCTGAATTGTGTCTCGCACCAGGTACATCGATTTCTGAGTCATGCAGGGGGGGTAATTTTATTGCCTTTTCACATAGTTCACATGTCTGATCTCTAAGGCAGACATGCTATCTACAAGCTACAGCTTTCTCCGGCTCAGTGTAAACAAACAAAGCCAGGATATACAGGTATAGTGAGGGATGCCTTTATAAAAGAATACAATAGCGCTATTGTCACACAACATTATCCTCTGAGTCAAAAAGTTTCCCATCAAGGCGGCGAAGGGGTGTTGGGGTACAAATCATAGAAATCCTTTTCCATGCAGAGTAATTTAGCTGGAGGAAGCAGCTGGCAGTTTGGGGCTTGGAACAATGTGTAAGTGGAAGGAGACGGAAGAGCTCACTGCAGAAATCCAGTGCAGAGAGTTGGGGGGGGGGAGGGGGGGGAGGGGGAAGGGGGGGGGTGTGTGAGTGAGAGAGTGTGTGTGTGGAATCAGGTTACACAGTCTGTCATTAACAAGAGAACTGCAGTTATGAGACCAAGATAGACTGCTTCAAGTCTGAGCAAGAGTCTGAGGCTCGCTGCTGCTCCACGTAGGTGGCTCTTGAGGGAGGGAGGGAGGGAGGAGGGAGGCAAGATGGAAAGAGAGCAGGATTTGGCTTGAAGTCTAGAACCAACCCAACCCTCAGCTTCCTGCCTCAGCTTTCGGCCATGTGTGTGTTCGTGTGTGTGCTTTCTTACTAGAAAGTTTTACCTGCAACATACAGACATCAGAAGAGGCAGCAGGCTCCAGTGGAACTCTGCATGTGGGTTGAATTTGCTTCTATCTCTTTTCTCATGTCCAGATCTCGAAAAAGGAACATTCTGTTTACGGGTGTTATTTTTAGTCCAAAAGCCAAAAAAAATCCTTTTTAATAATAACCAGCCTTATGCAGCCCAAACATATCACGATGAGAGGCGCTGTCTGGGACTGGCGGGCACTGCAGTCTCAGCAGGACACGGGAAGTTAAGAGGGAGAAAGGGGAACGAGATAAAAAAGCGCCTGTGCGTCTGCCAGATTTTTAGTCTTGATTCACTTGTTTGCTGTTTTGGAGCTTGCTCTCCTCTCCTCCTCTTCTGCTGGTGGCTCTAGGCAGACTTATCGATTCCTCCCGTTCTTGTGTTCAAATGTGCATGAAGACTAGTGGAGACGGAGAGAAAGGAGACGAGACACTACTGTCTGCACAGATGCACACACTCTCACACATAAATCTGCAGTGCTTGTGGCTCCTCTCTCCACGCTAACCCCAGACTGCACTGGAGACAGTCTGCAATACACATTTTATGAGCCCTTCAATTGCTCCAGTGCTCTTGTCTTATCGCTCCACCGTGGGGGGGGGGTTATGGCTTTGTTTCAGTTGCTGCCTCTCACTGATCTCATTCCCAGTCGTGGGCATTGGCTCTAAATTTGTGCGGGCACTTTGTCTACAAATTGAAAATGATACGTTTCAGCTCCGTGGTCATGGGGTCGTAAGCTAAAGGGGTTCTGTTATGATGGTACTACCCCAGTGTCACGTTGATACGACCTGCTTTAATTTGTCCAGTCTATTATGTGCGTTTGAGACACAGGGAATTCATTATTGTCACCTCTGCCAAGGAGCTAATGTTGTTTTTGTCAGTTAGCAGCATTACCTCAAAAACTAAATGATTACCCAAGGATTCTGTAGAGGCCCTGACCTAGGTAAATCTACATTTTTTTTTTAACAGATGAAGGCTTTTTTGTTTGGGTTCTTTTTGGTGATTCCTCAGGAAATTATTCATTGACCTTGATGGGACCACAGGTTTCAGAGACTGATTTATGAGTGTGGTCAAATACATCCAAGTAAGGCTGAATTATATGCCTATAATCTATATCACTAAATGACCATTGTGTTATCTGCCTGCCCTACATTAATGACCTCATGAGAACCTGTTTATTAGCGACCTTCTTCTCTTAGAAGTCTTTCCTCTCTGGAAGACCAGGAAACTCCTGACCAATAAACACTCCCATTGGCAGCAGGATGTAATGTTCAGGACCACAGTGCTGTATACACACTCATTGTTTTGTTGCAGGTTGTTTGCTGAGTGATTATCATCACGGCTGTGAATGGTAGTCGATGCGGCAAGAGGTTTGTCTCGATAGAACCTCTGACTTTTTGCCTGACCAGGAGCAGAATCAATCAAGTCTAAACATTTCCTGGAGGTTTTGAGTGTCGGCACACACTGTTCTGTGGAGCGGTTGCCTGCTTTTCTGGTTTCAGGACGGGGAAAATGTGTTTAAAGGCTGTGCCCTGATACAAATTAAGGTGTCCTTTCCAGGGAAGTATCGCCCCAGGGCAGTGGACTTTGTGAGATGGTCGTTTGGAAGGAGTGTTTGTGCATTCCTCTGTTGGCAAACACAGCTCGGGGGCCCTAAGGACAGTGTTTGAATTGGCCGTTTCAGATGTTTTTGATGGCTGTGTGAAAATGAACGTCTAATTGCTATGGCGACCACTGCACTGAATGTTTGTTAATAGTGTTTTCACAATGCCGTTAATACTTCAAAGATGTGTCTCACAAGACTTAAGAACAAAGCCATTGTAAGCTCACAGGAGACTTACCAACCACTGCTGTGGTGTGTTTGTGGAAGTTTTGCTCCTCCGCGGAGGTGACGCTCAAGTTCAACGTAATCGCCAGACACGGCTCATGTCCACGTTGTCTGCATCCTAAACTCTTTCCGACTTTCAGTATTTGTTTCCGTCTTCAGGTGTACGCTGGCCTTAGGGTGATTTTGTCCTATCTGCAAAGAAAACAACCCACACAAATTCAAAATCCAAAAACAATCGACCTGGCCAAGTGTGTGTGAGCGGCGGTGATGGTGCAGAGGTGGAAGGTTGGGTGGCACGAGAGCAGGAAGAAAAGGTGGCTGTTGTCTCTGATTACATTTGATCTAGGCTGAATACAAAGTGTGTGTGTGTGTGTGCGTGCACCCACCCAGGGTTACACTGTATCCAAGGAACAAAAAGCTGCTATGCTGTTGCCTATGATAATGAATGTGTGAGTGAGAATTGAACATAAGCAGGGGGGCATTTGCATTTGAGTACATTCCTCACTTTGTGAAAGGAGGCAGCTGCTCAGATACTGTAGGGCCCTGAAAGACGGAGCCTCCGGCTCGACCTGATAGGACATTGCACAAATTATTCCAGGGGGCCACAGAAGTCCTTCTCTCACCTCCCATTTGATGAGGCCTCTGGCTAGCGAGGTGTGCTCCGAAAGGTTAGTGAGATTTGCATTTGCGTCATTGGAGAGAGCTGTGCATCTTTCACACACACAACCACACTGTATGACACAAAATATTAACAGGGGTTTTTCCATTATAGGCGCTCACTGTCTTTATACTGCCACCAGTTTAATGCTTGAGTTGGATTTCAATGTAAAAATATAGACACAGTGTTTTCCACAACATTCTGCATTGAAGGACTCTAGAACCCCCAAAAGCTCTAATTAATATTGAAGAGTGATTTGCCTCAACACAGAATGACGCTTCACTGGTTTGCTTCAACAGTTTTTTATTGAGCTTAAATGAAAGCGGTTCAAAATAAATGTTACGAGCCAGCCTTTCGGCCATGTAATGAAAAGTCTAAGGACAAAGTTGCATCAGTTTAGTCAAAGTTTGTAAATCTTTGAAGTTGACCCCCCCCATACGATCACGATATTAATAACAGTTTTTTGATTTGTTTGTGCATGCTAGATAAAAAATGTGAACATAACATTTTGAAACACAGGTCCCAGGACCCCTTTAACACCCAAATAACTTCAAAGTGGTGACTCTGGTGAATTTGCACATCTTGCGTGCAACAAAAACAAACTCTTTCGCCTCATTTATTCTGAAGTTATGAGCATTACACATCGGATAAATAAGTTGTGATAATTTGAGAAATAACCAGACCTTTGATTTGCTTCAGCAAACGATCTACAAATGAATGAGAGTTACTGAAGGCATTTATTTGTAGCTGACATAAGCCTCATGTTAAAATGTAATATTTTTCTTTAAAAAAAATTGAAATACTTTCATTAACATCTTGACTGCACATGGTTTGCATGAGCGTTAGGGATATTCATATAGATAAATGTGCAGGTATCATGGCAGTGAATGGATTACACTGATTGCTGTAGTGGTTTATCTGCATTCCGAGGTTATATCTGTTTTTAGCATTTCTTGATTCTTCTCCTATCATTATCAACTGATTATAAAGACCAGACTGTTCATGTAGGTCTTTGGCGTGTTGACTCCTGTACTTAGGTTTTAGGTCGTCCCATTTGTCAGCAATGGTGATCAGCTGTCAGAAACCATTATCCTGCAGTGCATCGCAAGAAAGGTTCACTGAATCAGACACACAGCTTTGACTGCCCCTGACATCTAAAGATTCAAAGTGTTAGACATGTGGAGGCCAAAGTGTCCCATGGGTCTGCTGGTAAAAGCTTTATCAACAGCAAATCAGAGTATATTGCAATCAAATAAAAGATTCTTAAGAGCAATTTTATCAAATAAACAGAATATATCATTTGCCTGTTAATATATTTCCATCGTAGCTTTTTTACCATTTTACCAGGCATTCATTACACAACCTGACATACCTATAAACTGATATGGTACAACCCGACACAGGTTTGATACCAAGTCTGTATTAGAGCCATCTTGCACAGTGTGACATGCAGTGACTGTGCTGGGTGGCTGCTTTCTCACAGTAGGTAGAGGCCAGCAGCCAAACGACAACTACACAACCAGCCTGCGACTAGACAACACTACTGAACATATTTGTATGATATGGGTTTGCTTCAGGATATTGCAGAGGTGGCAGTGGGGGTTTTGTGTGTCCTCGGATACAGTCGAAAAGGTTTATCCTTTGTGACGTGGTCCTCTGCTTTGAAAATCTTTCTATATAATGAGATTTTATCTGTACACTCTTATTTTTGTGGTACATTTCATTTTTATTCATAATTCTACCCAGACAAATAAGCACAGTTATATAAAGTATGTTTGTTCCCTCATACCTTTTGGTTGTACTTTATTTTAATGTGGCTATCCTCCCAAGTGTTGTACCAGGCTGTGGGCAGAGAGAGGAGATGAGACTGAGGTGAATGTGTTGATTTGCTGAGCTGTAGTGTGAATATGAATGTGGGTTGCTGCAGAAAGAGTGACTTTAGCCCTCAGGTCTATATTACACCCACATCCACCTAGGAGCGAACCATCTGTGTGTCCCTGATGGCATGCTGGCACTTCGGCTGTCTGGGTCTGGTCGCGGACGAGGACAGGGACACAAACAGCAAGGCTCCGCATTGCCCCAGTCGCTGCCTGTTTCTTCCCCTCGCCTCCCCGCAGTTTTGCTGCAGTTTCCTCGGTGCCCGGGCTATTTGTGCCATGGTAACTGTGCCAGCCTGCCAGCTCAGACACAGATTCCACCTCTCGTCTCCCTTTCTGCCAGCATGATGACTCAGCACCTCCTGCAGGGCTTCCAGCCTCCTCCCTGCTCAACCTCAGCGATACACCGTGCTCATCAGACTGAGTAGTGTTTTGTCATTCCCTCCTTCGCCCTGACCTGAATACAAAATGGACCAAAAATATTAAAGCAACTTAACGAATATATTTAGTTGGCTGTTAAATCACCAACCACCTTCAATTTATGAATTGGCACTATAATGTATGACGGATGAAAATGTGTTTCTGTTCTTTTTTTTTTTTAAGTCGATCAGCCAATTAAAATCTTTCAGGCATGGAAACCCTGTTTTCTTATGGCAAGCATTTGCACATGTCTGCATTTGGTCATAAAAGAGAGTTAAGCAGTGAGGATGACTTTGTGCTTCTCTTACTTTGTGAAAAAAAGAGAAACAACATAGGGTCCATCCTTTCCAAGGGAGGTCGTCAGGAACAAGGTGAATTTCATCTTCTGATCAACGAGCTGCGAAATTATCCTGATCCCTTCCAAGTCTATTTCAGGGTGTCAGTGGTCCGGTTTGATAAGCTAACAGCCCTGACGCTGCATATTCAAAGAAGAAGAAAACAAATTTCTGCCATCAAATTGATTCTGAACCGAATCAACTCCCCGGAACGTCTTTGGCAAAGACCCGCTGCGAATGCTTAAATGGCAAACAAAAGTTTCTGTTAACCATCTGACACAAGGTCGCATATGCTTTTAAACATCCAAAAAAACGTTGTGTGCAAAGGCCTTAAGTGGTGTTATAATATATTTACCTACCATCAGAGCGTGCTTCTCTCTTAAACTTGAGTTGTACCATTCACAGCAGTTGAGTGGCGTGTTTAACCATCATCATCTAATCACCCTAAGATCTGCTCAGCGTCTTAAACAAGTGCTTATCAGTGTAGCCCGTCTGGAGTGGGATCACTGGAAAGAGTCTGGGTTAAGAAACGTACCGTCATAAAATGGAAGCCTTGATATGTGGGATCACTTTCATGTCCTTCCAGCAGCTCTCAGCGGGAGGTAAGACCTAACATACTTCTTACTGGGCCTCGTCTATTTCAGCTATGTCCCCTTGGTCTGTCCACACTTTGGCCACTTTGTGTTGATCTCAATGTGGACTTTATGTCTCCAAGCACAAGGTATGAATACAGTCTTAAAACAAATTATAAGTTTCAGTCATAATGTGACTGAAGGGAGCAGAAGTAGTATCATCACCAGTGATGCTCTGTAGCAGGCAGTTTTCTGAAATTTTCCCAAGGTGATGTGTTTGTGAGCGCCAAGACGACACGGTTACTGGAACTGACTGTCACAATGCCTCTGTGTGTTGATAGCCCTTAAACGTTGCTTGTTGGTTATTACAGCCTTTAATAGTGTGTTGTAGCACATGACTGTCTTTCTACCATTGCTCAAGACACTCTAAAATGGAAACCAGTATAAACTGTTTGATGTTTACTGACTGACGGAGTGAGTTAAATGGGATCTCAATCATAATCGATGGAAAAATGAGCAATTGTCTCATTTGTATTAGTATCACACAATTGCAATGACGCTCCAACATTGGTTCCCTATTATAAATTTACATCAGAGGACACAGGAAGAGGGAATAAAAGGAAAGATGGGGGTTGAGACAGATAGAGAAGGGAGGAAATAAGAGCACATCCTTGGCAGGATGTCAACTCTGTGAACACACACTGCAGACCGCAGCCAGAGAATTCAATATGCAGGGATCGAGGGCTGCAACACACACTTTCGCATGCAGCGAAACAAGCGTTAACTGCTCAGATCGCAATTGGTCCCGCAGATGCTAGCCTGGCCTCTCTCCTTCCGAAGAATCCATTCTGTGGTTTCCAATATCGGGATGAGTCCAGGCCACGTATTCATCAAGCAAAGCCCTCAGTAGGCTCAGTGATATATGAGACCGGCTGGCCATGGTTCATATGTTTACTGGATGTACTACTTTCCTTTTTACTGTGTGCATACTGTAAATTTTACAGGCCAGACGACTCCAAAGGCGTTCCGATCTGCAGCGCGTAGACTGACATATTTGCTGTGTACATACCCAACAGCCCTCGCGTCGCAGGAATGCTCGGTGCTAGGTCGTCATTGTGCGGCTCACAGCTCATGAAAGCTTATTTAAGACAAAGTGTCTGCGTGGGAGAGATGAAATGAGACTGAGATGGTTTCAGCGGCCCGTTGAGGGTCTTTCAGCATCAAATGTAAACAAAAATGCAACAAATAATTTACCTACACTAATTGAAGGCATTAAGTGGAGCCCTGTGACACGCTCTACTTAGTTAATTGTGGTGAGTTATTGATCTGTCAGCAGCGTGTGAGTCAGGCTATTGAGCTCTCTGTTGTCTTCCTACATGAATGATAGATGAGTCAATAGCGAGACAACTAGTAAGACAAAACCTGTTTTTTCAGGCTCCAGACTTATCGTCTCACACCCCCCACCCCCCACTCGCATCTTATCCCTTTGTCCTGTGTCGTCCGGCCCCCTGGCTCTACCGTGGCCCAACCCACCACCAGCATGGTGCCCTTCTCCCCGCTGTCCCCCTGGGTGCTGTCACCAGGCGACTCCTTGTCCCACTTCTCCTCCTGCAGCCCACCTCGCTGTCGCAGCACGATCACAACTGGCCTCAGTTCTCCCCTATTCTCTGACCCACTGGCCCCCAGTTGCCCCTGGCAATACCTCCCTTGCCTCCTCATGCCCTCCTGCCTGCTTCCACCCCCTCCCCGTTCAGGAGGGGCAGACAGAGCTCCTGATTATCTCTGTGTGGCAGCCCCTGTTTTGTGCTCTGATTAAAGGAGCAGCATGTGGTCTGTGTGTGAGTGGCCTGTACAGACGCCGCCGTTGGGCTGATGCTAACATTACGTGCTTAATCATTTATGTCTGGGAGATGGGCACAAAGGCTCGGAGGGGGTGGCGGGAGCGGGGGTGTTCGGGTATTTATCAGTGGCACAGATGCACTGAGGCGCGCGCACACACGCGCTGTCAAGATAACGGCCCACGGTGCTTAGTGCGGCATAAACGGGGCACGCTCCGGGCTATGATGTTTCCACAAAACTCACATATCATCTTTATAAAATGGGTAGTTAGAGGGGATTTCTTTCCCCTGAGAATTGACAGTGTTAGCTAAACTGGTGGTCTGTTCAAATATGTCTTTGAAAGCAAACAAACAAACAGAAGTACACAGTGTATGTTGACGTAGCTCGAGACACATTAAATATTGAAGGATTAGACCGTCTCCAGGTCTCTAAATGATAGTATTTGGGCACCCACGCTCTTTCTCCCCGCTGTGTTCCTCTTTCTCCTCCTCCTCTTACGTCTGTCTGCTCCTCTCCCCTCACTGCCAAGCAGCCTGTCCCTCCAACACACACAAATACGACACACACACACACACACACAGATGCAGCCAATAAGAGACAACCAGTCTCCCCATTGCTTGCCAGTCAATGCCTTGTTGCCAGGACAACAGGAAGGCATGAGACCCACTTTACTTGAGCATTTTAAAGTTGATGTTGACTCTTTTTCTGAGAAACACGAAAAAGGTCTCCCTCTGTAAAATTGCTCCTAATAATACTGTTAGCTCGACATCTAATCCTGTTATCGGTTTCTCGCTTTGTCTTGTGTCGCACTGAGTGGTGTCCAGAAAAGATCATTTGCCACAAATATGAAAGGAATCCTATGTAAAAGTCACCAGTATTATTTGAGACATCGCTTTAATCCCTGTGCAGCACTGGTGTTGATGTTTTGTTTTCCTTCCCCCCTCCTCTAGGTCTACGATGACAGCCGGGGACATGTTTCCTTTGGTTTTGATCGTCCTGGTCCTTCCCTGTTCTTGCGTGGAAGGTAAGCCTCACTGCTCTGCGGGCGTCTCGTCACAGCTCTTCACAGCAGACCTGAAAGAGACGTGTCGCTAAAGGCAGGATAGATTTCTGCTAGCGTGAAAAGACAGGATCGGGTTGAAATCCCCGCTCCATCTACCTCTGAATCTGTTGCAACTCCATCAACCTTCGCTGCATAAAATAAGACCGCGGTAGATCACCTGCTGCCACTGGGGGTCCTGAGTACACAGGAACCTGCTGCACACGCTTGATTGTCCAGGTCGGAAGCGTTCGCAACGTGACCCTTTCCAGAACATAATGAAATCTCATTGTCTGCCCAAGTTACCATTTTGGTTGCTGCAGTAGCTTGAAATGTGCTGCCCCCGCCACATTCCTTTTTTACTTATATTCTCAGCCACGTGGTCTATAAGCCTCTGTGTCTTTCCAAGCCCCTCTAAAGTCTCTTAAACACACAGACCAAACATTCACACTTTTGTCTTTTCACCACCTCTCCTCTGCTGTCTCTGTGTTATTTTACACAGCTGCAGTGGTGGTGGAATGCAGTTGACAGAGGAGTTTGTCCCCCACATGCCTCTGCGTATGCATACAATCTCTTTAAAGACGAATGCTAATGTGTTGTTTTTGTTGGGTACTTTGCAGGTGAGGCCAGTTCGAGAGACTCTGTATGTCTGTGTGATGGGTCCTCTTGCAGCAGTGGGGACCGATGTTACAGCCAGCAGTGCTTCACCTCTCTGTCTGTACTGAACGGGACATCAGTCCTTCAGAAGGGCTGCATTGTGGGTAGTGAACTCTCCGTGCGCTGCGGAAGCCCCCCATCTCCTGAACTGGTAGTCGAGTGCTGCATTGGGGATTTGTGTAACATGAACGTTACATTGCAGTCACCGGTAAAAGGTGAGTTCTTAGAAGCACTGCATAGTGTTGAAAATTAACTCTGTTAAAATTCTGTATTCTTGTCTGATTTATTGACCCATCCATTAACTTAATGTCTTTGCATTTTTGGTGTCGTCTCATTTTGTATTGATATGTATTGTAGACTGAGGAGCGTTCTTGCAGAATTGCTAAGCAGTTCAATGGAGAACTTGGAAATTAATAAATAATACATAGTGAAAATTTATGCTAGAAAATCTCTTTGAGTGGTTCCCTTATTCAATTCTATATGTAAAGATTTCAATATAAGTAGGTGTTGCATTTCAAAGAGGAACATATTTTCTATCACATTAAAAATTGAGCAGCCGTCTCCATAACTGGCCAATACAGACATTTTCAACCAGCATGTTTTCTGATCTGAGAGAATGCCATTTAATTTAATGGGATAATAATGGTATCGCTCTAATGGGTTTCCCCCTGTAACTCTGTTTCCTCTCATCAGATACTGAACTGTCTGCTGGCAGACCAGTCCTCAGAGACCAGGAGTGTGTGTGTGAGGGTGGCGCGTGCGAGCGTGACCGGCGCTGCACAGGGCAGCAGTGTTTCTCCTCTCTGAAGATGATTGATGGGGTGGCCGTCCAACAGAAAGGATGCCTGAGGGACGACGAGGAGGGCAGAACCACCTGTGCCATGCCACCCTCGTCGGCCCATGTTGTCAAGTGCTGCCAGGGCCATCTGTGTAACATGAACGTCAGCGTGCAGGCTCTGGGAAAAGGTGACTTTGTACACATTGTACACATTTCTCTTGGCTGACTTTCATGATAGACCTTCTGTTACTTTATGTGGTGCAGAAGTTGAACTTATGTCTCATATATTTCTCTTTAATAACAAAACTGTTTTATATTTTTAATGGACCATAAAAAGCATCAGTCGCGTTTAGAGTGTTATAGAAATAATTTAGAGTTACTTATTTACCAGACATTTCTTCTTTTTGAATCTCTTGCAGAAGAGGAAGTGAAGGCCCTGATCAAACAGGAGCATGAGTGTGTTTGCGAAGGCAGCTCGTGTGTAACGGGCAATCGTTGCATGGGCCACCAGTGTTTCTCCTCTCTGACGGTCAATGGCGGCTCCCTATTGTACCAGAAGGGCTGCTTTAATGTTTATGAGCAGAGCACGATGACCTGCAAGACCCCACCTTCGAGAGACCAGATCGTGGAGTGCTGCCAGGGGCCCCTGTGTAACATGAACAGCACTGTGGAGCTGCCTGTCAAAGGTACAGTACCCAGGATGCACCACATGCACAGTTTGGGATGGGTTTTGGTTACGTGCTATAAAAGATGCTATGAAAGAACTCCATCCTTAGTGTTCAAGGCTAAACTCCTTTAACCAAAATGTTATGTGCTGCCTTTGATTTCAGCTTTTCAGGGGAATGATGACGAATGTGTAGGTTGGCCACTGTAAAACATTCATTGCACTCCATCATTCACTACTCAGCGACTGTAGAACTGTCAGTCATGGTTGCTCTGTGTGGTTTCTGTTGGCCTGAGCTACACCTCTGTGTGGTCTCACTCCTGGCACCTCATGAAACGGAGCTGGGGGAGACAGTGGGCAACTTGAATATTATTTAGTCATGGTCCACTTCCCACCTGTCGTCTTGGAGGCTGTCAGAGCTGGCTGACACAAGCCCAGAGGGTGAAGCCACCTGGGAATGAAGGAGAGGTTGGCATCTATAGACGGAGCGGTTGTTGCTGTCTTTTGTCTCTTTCACCTTTACCGTTCCCCCGTACATTTAAACCTTTTTTTGTCATGTCACAATACACATAAATAATGAAATAAGCTTTTAAAACTGTCTGACATTCTTTCTGCCTATGTTTGAGAGAAAGAGTTCATTATGCGTGTTGAGAAAAGGGGATCATTGTCTGTGCTGTAGGCAGAGCTGAGCACTCTTTCCTTTGGAATGTTATGAAAGTGTGAATGGACGTCAGTTTAGGCTGAGATTCTGTGTGTATCGTCTCTCACACACACACACACACACATATACTGTGTGCACCCTCAGCCTTCACTGGTTTCTTCAGGAAATCTGCAAAGTAGAGTGCCTGACGCCTACCAGAGAAGAATCACATTTTTCAGTCTGAGCCCAATGTTTTGAGAGATTACAAACACTGGCTGCATAGAAAATAAAGTAGATAGCACAGGATATGTGACTGAACTTGACCAAACGTATCATTTTATAGTTTTTGGAAAGTATAGTACAGTAGAAAAGTTGTATATGATTATGATCTCCTCTTGTATCGAAGCTATGGTCAAATGGACATGATCTGTACTCACACAGTTTTTCTCCTCTCCCACAGCAGATGAGATGTCAAACTACAGCATGACCACACTGGCTATGGTCATCGTGGCGCCCATCATTGCCCTGATCGTCCTCTCTGCTATTGCCATCCTGGTGTTCAGACGCATCCACCACAACCAAATGGAGAGACTAACATCACGAGATGCTGAATATGGAACCATCGACGGCCTCATAGCGTCGAACGTAGGGGAGAGCACTCTGGCGGTGAGTAGCGGATACTATAAAGGGGGATACTTAGCACAGTGTTTGATGGGAGAGCATCTCCTGAGCTCATTAGGACAATGGCTCTAAAAGCTCTTCAAAGTATATTTTAATTGGCTACTATATTACATATGAATGCCAAATCAAATTAAAGGCATTTATTTCAACTGCTTGCTTCATGGAAGCTACCACAAAGATGCTGTGTCCATTAAGCACAACTTCTACAGGGACTCAACCATATCCTCTGTTTTTTGAGATATTTACACTCCACCTTCTTAAGTCTAATTCACAATCTGTCTACCTGCTTTATTGAAATATTTAAAACCTGGACTGTCCTTTGTTGGTTCTCGTATTGTATCCCCATCAGTCAATTCATGTGTGACAGCCTATCCTTGATACTGGGTGGCAGTGAGACAGTTTCTTTCAAACTAAATCACAGACATTGTCTCTAAATTCATGACATAACACAGGTGGAAAACCCCTCACAAAATTATATGTTGTATAACTTGAGGGATTAAGTGGTTGGATTAGGGGACTTCTGCCTCATTCGTGTTCACATCTCCTCTACAACAAGATGCTATACAGTGCAGACGCAAAGGTATGATGAACATTGTTTGCCTCTTTTGAATCCAGACCTGGGATGAAGGCAGTCATCTGGTGTCTCTGTAATCAACAGTTAAATCTGCTAGGATTGTCCAAATGAGGAACCAACACAGAGCAAACTCAACTTGCAGCAGTTCAAAGACCATGTTTTTTCCTTTTATCCAAATGCTTGTCACATTAGTCTTTTCCCATTGCCAAAGACGTTTAAAATACGATCTCTTGGTTATCTTCCGTTGCTTTGATTCCTTGTTGAGTAGCGATGGCATGATGGGGAAATTTCCCCACCGGGTGATGAACTTGTGACAAAGCCAGCGTTGCCGATTTATTCCAAGCAGTTAACAAGAAAAGTTGTGTGTTGGTTCAGTGTCTGTGCAATGTTTACTGAGTGAGATCTGTAACAATAGATTGTACTGTGAGCAGCTTCGGTCTCCCGCTGCACTTGAAGTTGTTGCTTTGTTTAATTATCTAGACAGAGTGTAGAAAGAGATTGCAAATCACATTAAATCAATACTATTGTTAAAATGGGGACAGAGCAGTTCTCAACTCTCTTGTTTATGTCAGTAAATGTCGTTAGCATATGCAGATTCACGGGTATTGTTGCAGTCTTGAGTTGAGTTGGTTTGTTTAAGCCACAAGTGTGGGCGTAGCTCTTTCTGGAATTGAAACTCAAAAAAAATCCTCTAAACTCTTAAAGTTGTTTTGCGTCTTCTCAATCATTCCTGTAGTCGGTGGGAGGAATGTCTTCTGTTATTCTTCTCTCTCCACCCGACCGTGGACTGTGAGTTTTCTGCAGGGAGGTTAATGTTTTGAAGCCTGCTAAACTGATCCAGAGTTAAGGTGGAGTCCTGTGGTTAGCGCTGCGTAGGAAAGACAGCCCGGCACATTTACTGGCTCCCGCACTGTGTAATCAAGTTGTGTGCTCACAGTCCCGTACTTGTGCACGTACAGAAATACATGACTGTTACCCTCCATTTTGTGATTCTGTGTCCTGGTAAAAGTTACTCATGTACATTTTAAGTTCAGAAAGCATTTACTTAACGTCTGTTTAAAAACTCGTTCCGATCGCAGATTTTCAGTTTATGTTTTATTATGAAACATGGAACTAACACATGCAGCTGTTAACATATGATCATTGATGTGTTTGGGGGAGACAGTCGATTTTGTCTCTCTCTCAAGCTGTTTTCAAAGTCCATCAGCACACTTGGCTCTGAAAGGCCCAAATATGGAGCCACAGAATGTGTTTGTTTCAGCATAATTAAAAAATGCTTGGCAGCACCATGAGAAATGTTATTAGCAACAGTGGTTTAGCTGTGAAAAGCAAATCGGACTGAAACACATGTGCCTCTCCCTCCTCAGCCTGCTGCCCAGAAGTCGTCTGTGATTATAATGATATTGCAGCGTTCTGATTGCATTCTGCTGCTGTGTAACGCAGTGGCCCAAATATACCCTCCTCAGGAACAGTCCTCCCTCTGCAGAGTAACTCATCATTCATTTTATGGCCTCTGTCTCACATTCTTGTGTTGTGATTCCAAATTGTCTCTCAGGCAGCTCCTGCATTATGCATCTGTTTATCTGAGGCATCACTCTTCTCTGTTGTTTTCAATCCTCAACCTTCCCCCTCCTCAGTTTAGTCATTTGTTTTTGCTCTGCACATCCTGACTCTGCTGCTGTGCACTGCCCCCCTGTGTCCGCAGTGGCGCTCTGCACGCGTCGGAGCGGAAGATAAAAATAAAAGGCTTAGCGGCAATGCACCTGTTTTGGAGTCTGGCTCTCGGATTAGATAAAATCTCCAGTGCCCACACCAGTCATCAGGGAGGGGGTGGGGTGGGGGGGTGGAGGGGGGTGGCACTTCTGTTGTTTACTCAGCAGGGGGCACTCTGCACCTCCGGCAGTGACACACACCCACACACACACAGTTTAACCCCCCCCCATCTCATGTGGGTACCACATCAAAAGGAGGCCTGCTTGTATTAGCATTATTTTAGTCCTGCATGCTCCTTATTTCATCATTTTTCAGGCTTGAGCCACAGGATTCCTTAGGGAAGGTTTTCATTTAGACAGCTCTCGCTCTCTCGAATTATACACTCACATGCAAATACACAAACCCTTCACTCTTTGTTCCTGTTTTTCTCTCTCCCAGGATTTGCTGGATCATTCCTGCACTTCAGGCAGCGGCTCAGGACTCCCATTCCTTGTTCAGAGGACCGTAGCTCGACAAATTACACTCAATGAGTGTGTGGGTAAGTGTCCCCGGTGAAGGCTGTTTTCATATTTACAATAGCGCTGCTTCAAAAAAAAAAAAAAAACACAAAAACCCCAACCTCCTCATTCATTTCACTGAGGCACTCCCACTGTGCAGACAAAGAAGACTCGGGCAAAAAAATCTGGTGAAATCCTGAAGAAAAGGTGGGCCCTGCTCAGTGTAAGCCTCTGAGCAGCTGCGCCATTTGGAAAAACAGTTTTTGTATACGCCAGGTGCAATGGCATGTTGATGGTTCTCTTCACATTCAAGTGGAATGGAAAGTGGTTTCAGACATTTGACAGAGCAGCAAAATGTCAAAACTATAGGAGGATATGGAGTGAAAGGAATTTTACCTGCTATGCCGTGTCGGTGTCTCACTCTAATACTACAAACTGGATTTTCTGGTTCTGTCTCTCTTCTGCCTTTTTCTGTAAGACTGACAGATCCCAAAACACCATCCCACAAAGGCAGACAAGTCCTTTGTCTTTAAATATTTTAAATATTTCTCAAAGCGCTGCGAAAAAGTTGCTCAAGTTTCAGCTTTGACGTCCCTGGAGTCAAAATTGCAGTGTCAGATATTCGCATGTTCATACACACACACAATTGTTGCCGTCATCGCCAGTGTGTGCAAGGTTAAGACACTCGTGTTGAAATGAGGCTCACTCAGCTGCTCAGCTCTGCACCACCGTCGCCTCTAGACTCCCACAGAAAAGGAGATAGAGCAGTGGGAGTTTATTAAAGGCCCATCCTGTCAGATGTACGTGAAGGGGAACTACTGTAAAATAAATTTAATACAGAATCTTCTTCACAATATTTCACCTCCTTCATCTGAACTGTCTGAATTGTAGTTTTCTCTACCTCAGAAAAAGGCCTTTATAATAAAGTACATGTACTTTTATGACGCACATTTTTGAACTCCTTACATGTGATCTATGGCTGCTTTTTAAAGTTTTCTCTTCCTCTCTGACTGCCAGGTAAGGGCCGTTACGGTGAAGTGTGGAGGGGTCAGTGGCAGGGGGAAAGCGTCGCTGTCAAAATCTTCTCCTCCAGAGACGAGAAGTCCTGGTTCCGAGAGACTGAGATCTACAACACGGTGCTGCTGAGGCACGAGAACATCCTTGGTACGTGGAATATCGCACACACAGGGCAGGTTTAACAATATGTGGGAAACCTCTGCAGTTATTCACTTGTTTCTTGTGAAGCACTGTGTTTTAATTACAATATATTTGCTGCCTTCCTACTGCATCCTGTTAACAGTGGTATATTTATGTATTTCTGCTCATGCAGGCTTCATAGCGTCAGACATGACCTCGAGGAACTCCAGCACTCAGCTGTGGCTCATCACTCACTTCCATGAGATGGGCTCCCTGTACGACTACCTTCAAATCAGCACCCTCGACGCGTCAGGCTGCCTCCGCATGGCCCTTTCCATCGCTTGCGGCTTGGCACATCTCCACGTCGAGATCTTCGGCACACAGGGCAAACCGGCGATCGCCCACCGAGACCTCAAGAGCAAAAACGTTCTGGTTAAAAAGAATGGCCAGTGCTGCATCGCTGATCTCGGTGAGAAAACAATATGATAAATAGTCTTTTTTATTTTTCTCTCTATATATGCGTCGTCTGGCTTAAGTTTCCTAAACTTGATGTAGACGGAATGAACTTTTCAAACACTTCACAAGCAGACGTGGACAAATGTAAACAAGGAAATCTACATTTCAAACTCTTGAGGTTAAAGTTTCCAAAGATCGAGATTATGTAAGGCTGAATATTTAGACGATTATTAGAAGACGCTTTCTCAGAGTATTTCTATCAGACTGTATATTGTAGGTTTAAAACACTGGACCTTGGATTGATTATATATTACAATGATGACATTGTTATTTCAACCACGATTCATCTCAATGTAACAGTTCATGGGGTTTACATAAGAGAAGCGTCTGCAGTGTTTTCACTCAACTTGCATCCCCCTCACTCAACTTGCCCCCCCCCCCCCCCCCTCTATATTTGTTTTAAATGTAGGCAAGAACAGCCACTGCTAAATTTATTTCTTATTTTCCCTTAACTAAAAAAAAAAACAACGTTTTGGAGCCCGGTCCACTTAATCCATCAAATTGATGTTCCATTTGCAGATAGAGCTAACTCAGGTACGAGCCGTAACCAGACAACAGGCCTGACATGTTTACAAGCTCAATGTAATAAATTCTGCTGTGGGTGACGCAGTCTGCGAATCGTCTGTCTCCCAAGAGAGTTTTGTTACACCGGAGTACATCCTGTATGAGAGGGGAAAAGGACTGTTTACAACAAGTAGTGATTCAGCAATAAATCAGCTGATGGTGTATTTTAATGTTCATCTGCTGAAGGGGGGAAAGTTACTGTGTGCCCTCTTACAAGTGAGAAACTTCAGGACATGGTTGAACCAGCAGGATTTTGAGAGCTCACGACACAATGATGGGGCAGCCAAATGTGAAGCTTACACAACTGCGATGTGGAAACCTGAAGCCTTCTGTGCGCGTGCGCACACACACAAACACACAGAAAAGACTTCTAAGTGAAGTACAGCTTATGTCCACGCTTGAAAACATACATGATTTGCATCTTCAAATATTTGAGTTCTTCCAGCACATGTCTGTGGGGTATTCAAACGCTCTGTGTGTTTCCATGTTAGGTCTGGCAGTCATGCATTTTCAAGACACCAATGAGCTGGATGTGGGGAACAACCCCAAAGTGGGCACAAAGCGCTACATGGCCCCCGAGGTGCTTGACGACTCCATCCAGATGGACTGCTTTGAGTCCTTCAAGAGAGTGGACATCTGGGCCCTGGGCCTTGTCCTGTGGGAGATCGCCAGGAGGACGGTCAGCAACGGTCAGTTCTAAACCAGTGGTTCTCAAATCCTTTCCCAAATGTACAGGTTGTTTTTGCTTTTAGATTATATATTACGTAACGTGTTTGTAATTCAGGATGACGGACATTGTGCATTCTGTCATTACTTCACTAAAAGAGGAAGTTGCAGTGACAAGAAACGAGTCAAAGACCTATGGGGGTCCCCTGACCTCACCTGTTCTACACTTATGATTTGATAAAAACCTGTGTATTATAAGCCATGCATTCATCTATCTCTTTAATCTACAATAAAAGAAAAGAGGCTGATTCCGTTTTCACGTCCCGGTTCTATATCACTGTCACATTGATTCCTTTCTTCATAATTAAAACACTCATTGCTTTAAGTTGAACTTTGTGGAAGCCTTTCTGGTATCGATTTGAAAAGATACACTCGCCTCCACCCACAGACCAACCAGTCTGTGGAGAAGCCAGAGGCCACTTATGTATAATGAAACCTATTCTCTCCCTTCACTGTCAATAAGTGCTCTGCTGTATACTAAACTGGGCTTTCAGCAACACTAAGGATGTGGATTCACCCTCAGCGCAGTAATTGTACACCTTTTTTCAGTATAGGACAAAAGCGTGAGGCCACAAAATGAATCAAACGATCATGTGTTCAGTTGGACTGTCAAATAAGCTGATTAGATTAGGGAGAGCAAAGGTCACAGGGGCCCCACACACACATGTTTTTGGCCTCATGAACATCATATCTCAAATCTGCTTTTAGGGTATTCCTGCTGTCAGGTAGTTGTGTTTTATGATGTTTTATGGTCCCATTACAACTTCAGGTGATAGAAACAAATGATCTACTTGTGTTTTTAAGTGCTGAAGGGATTTTTTTTTTCTCACTCATGTTTTTACACATTGATCAATTCATGAACTCAAACCTTTCTCTGCCCCACTTGTAGGCATCGTAGAGGACTACAAGCCACCTTTTCATGATGTGGTCCCAAGCGACCCCAGTTTTGAGGACATGAAGAAGGTCGTGTGTGTGGATCAGCAGAGGCCCAACATCCCAAACAGATGGTTTTCGGACCCAGTGAGTAGAAATCAAACCGTCACTAAGCAGCGCTCAATTCCCGTCTGAGTCCTTTTGAAATTCAGAAATTAAAGCACTTCACTGTCACTCTAATGTTGACACTGGACATGCGGATTGATTTCTTTCTCCAAAATTTCATTTTCAGACTTTAACCTCCATGGCCAAAATCATGAAGGAGTGCTGGTACCAGAATCCATCAGCCAGATTAACGGCGCTACGCATCAAAAAGACTCTCACAAAGATCGACAACTCTCTGGACAAAATCAAAACGGACATTTGAGGCTGCCGGGTGGAGACGAGGGCAGATATTTACTAAAGACCTTTTGAAGACATCCAGAGGGTGGACCAGCTTCGAGAAAAATGTCAGAAACTAAAAAGACTTGGATGGGTCCAGTGCCCTTATAGTGGCACAGACCTGTATTTATTTTAAAACACTTGGCGGGGGACACATTTTGGCATCCAAAGATGGTTTACCGGGCATTCCTTAGACTGCCAGTGGTCTTGGAAATAGGAAAATATCTACTCAGCTTATAACACTGTTAGGAATGTTCTTCGAGGAAGAAAACTGTTACCTGGGCATTTGAGTAGGCCTTGCATTTGTAAGAACCACAGACTTAGTTTGACACACTTTTTTTTTTTAAGTTTAAAAAATGTCAGAACATAAGGAGCTTCACTTTATCTCTGTATTCGTGCTGCGTCGTTCGTTTGAGTCATGGTGAATTCATTTGGAAAAGAGGTCCACTTGCCAATTGAACTTGCCAATTTATCCAGCGTACTCTCCGAAAAACAGCAAAGTAGTGTAATGTTTTACTTAGTGAGTCAAGCACCGCTGTTTATTATGCTGTCAGAACAAGTTACTCCGGATCTCGACAATCCCGTAACGTCTAGTCCAACGGCTTCTCCTTCCGATATATCGTCCAACCCAAGGTACTCTGTTGCAGACTTTTTGTATATCACCCTGGATTTTACATTGAACTATATTACCTGTTATATGTTTTTGTTCTCTACAGCTTTACAGACACAAATGCTAAAAAGAACAAATAAAATATCCGCTAGACAATGCTGAACTCTCCAGAGGCCTGTAAGTAAGCCTGTAAAGCCTGTATACTGTCTTAATGCGTGCATTGTCAAGTAAATGAAGTCAAACTTCAGCCTTTTTTTTTTATTTCTTTAACATTTTATATCAATTAGCGATTTATATTAATTAAATAGAAAAAAAATGTTTTTCACTTGTGTCCTTTGTCTTGATGCTGTGTGTGTCTCATTTGCTCGTATGAAACAAACTGCTCAATAATCGGTTTCTGCACGGTGAAATTCTCGGCCTCTGCGCTAATAATGTCAGAAGTTCATTAATATTAACTTGGACGAAAGGTCAAAGGCGTCAGGCGTTTTCCCAGCCAGCTGTTAAGTGAGACTTTGTGCACGGGGGAGATCTTGGCAGATGCCAAACAGCGAAGGGGCTCCTGATGGTGCATGGAGTGATTAATATGCTACCAGATTTACGGGCCAGATGATAGAAACACAACAGTGGGTGCCCGGCGGGCGCTCAGACGGCCTGCCCACATGAATCAGCAGCTGCTAGGCTTCTTATGTAGACGACTTTATATATTCAGAGTCATTCGATCCAGAGCGCGGAGCAACCAGTTTGAAACTGCCCCGTGTTTGATTAATCACTCACTATGAATGAGCTGAGAAACGGGAGCAAGATAGTTGGCACTGCTCAATGTTTCATTCATGATGAGCGATTTAAATCTAAATACAAATACACAGAGTCCATGGACTCTTTCCATTCACTGTCAGTGTACGTAGCCTGATATCCATTAATTGGTAGAGCCTGTGTGAGGATCAGCATTACACCACAGCATTCGGAAGCCAGAGTTGCACTTACATGGCTGCACATTCACCAGTTTGTGGTACATTAGGAGCGGATGTTTCAGTATTCGTGGTGTTTTTTGGAACCATCAAAACACCCCAGGTAATGGATCCAGTGGAAAGCGTCAAGTCATGTTTCCCTGTGGGTTCGCACGCTGTGCTCTTACTACACAACATGGAATAGGCCCCTAAAGAATACTTTTAAACTCATGTGTTTATGCTCATGTGGCGTCAGGGATCGAGCAGATTTCCCTCCTCCGCCCGCCCTGGTGACACTGGCACCTGCTGTTGCCATGGAGCCCCCCGGGCGGCAGAAACACAACATATTACGACCGGCTGTAAATAGCTTATTGCACAGAGATGAGTTGAGCTTTGCACACAGGTGAATGTACCACGTTCACCCAGGCCCTGGTTTCGTTATACTTCGCTGACCTGAGCTGAGTGCGTCTCCCGCCCAGGGGGGAGGACTTGCTGCATGATAGGCTGCTTAGGGCTGGATTACACCAGCAGGGCAGCGAACTGCCAGGAGACACAAAGTTGTTGATCGGTAATTGAATTTGTCAGAGAACTTGCACATTTCAAGTTCAGTGGGTCCTGCTTAGTTACTTACCCAAACACTGTGGCCCTCCCTGTCAACTTCCGCTCAGTGAAATAACCACAGTGTAACTACACACAAACCATAGGGCGGGAATTCCCGTAGAAGCCCTTTCCCAGTGGAGTTCTACAGTATGTGTCAGTCATTTCAGTGGGAACTTTGAATACCTGTTCTGAACTATGTGACCTGGTTTGAGAACAGGTGAGGTGTGGACACAGCTCACGTCCATCTAGCAGGAGAGAGAAAGAGAGAGTGTGTGTGTGTGCAGCAGCCTAATGGCTGTGACACACACACACACACACACACGCACGCACACTCTCTCCCCCTGCTCGCTCTCATTCACATGTCTTTATCAGAGGTCTGCAGCTCTAATCCTCTTAAACTCCAGTCAGCAGAGGCGGAGCTGCAGCTCTCCGAGCGTCCTGCTGCGGTTCTCCGGCCGCTCACTGACTGGGAGGGAGACCAGGCTTCTCGGGTCGCTGCAGGGGTGGGGGGAAGACGACACTTCGCGCGCCGCAATGTGCGGGACGGTGAGCCGGCCGTAGACGGGCTTGCGTCGGTCGGTGCGGTGGCAGGAGGCGGCAGATGCGGCTCTTGCCATGACTTGTTCCGGGAAGCGGAGCGTTCAGGCGGCGCTGATCCTCGTGTGCGTCGCCCAGCTGACTGCAGGTACAGTCCCTCAAGTTCACCTCTCACTCGCTTGTTTTCTGTTCAGCGAGAAGTTGATCGTTTCTCCAAAGGAACATGCACCTATATTTATGTGTATGCACTTGAGTTAATACACACGTGTATTTATATACATGGTCTTCATACTGCTATAATTAATCAGAAATATTTTTTAAAAACATATACTGTGTGTATATTCCTGTTTCTATTCCTAATATTTTTCATATATAAACACACACATGCATACATCCTGTATGTACTGCACACACATAAATGTGTTTGCTGTTAGAGGTATGAATTTAAAGATTTAAACACATCTTTTCTCTCCTCCTCATTTAATATCCTCAAATGAAAAGTTTGTAATATTGTCACCTTCGGTCGACATTGTTGTTTTGAAGTCAGGGCTAAAAGTTAGTGGCTCTACACAGCTGCATTCCCTTAGTGACATTGATGTCTCATCTCCTGTGAACTCTTTCACTGTTTGAGTTGTTCAATTTGAGAGTAACACACTTGCCAATATGCATGAAGTCAAATGAGAGCAAATGATGAGTGCGTCCTCATTTTCATCATTCAGGAAGAAATGACAGCAGACCCTCCTCTGGCTCAAGCCTCACGAATGTGACGGGCTGCAGCTTTTATTTGTTATTAATGGGACTGTAAACTGAGTTTCTTTGGGTTTCTGGACCTAAACGAGGAATTTGAAGCTATGATGCGCAACTTTCACAATTCATCAGACAGTTTCTGGACCGGTGAAAAATAATTAGCAAAATTTAGCAGAGGTGCGCACGTTCATCGCGCTCGTCAGTGAAGAATTGCTGATCCAAGATTGTGTAACATAGGTGAGCTGAGATTGCATCTTATCTCTCATATTGCTCCTTTTTGCAGCGTGAGGCTGACTGCTTTTCTGCTTCAGGCTAAATTGATTTCAAGCAAACAGAGCTCTCAGCATTATATGAATCATAATGCAATCTGTAAACCTAGAGACCTCTCATGCTGTGAACAAAAGGCTGTGTCCATACAGGATAAACAGCAGGTTTAGGATGTCTTTTTCATTACAAACTTCAGAAATGAGAAATCACTTCTGCCTTTCCTGCCTCTTCTAAATGTCCCTCTATTATTGGCAACATGAATGTTGGCTCTATGGAATCCACCTGTTTCTGAGACTCTCGGATGTTGCACATCATTTTGGTTCGGTTTAATTACCAGACATCACACAGCAACAGAAAAAAAAACAACCCACACAAAAGCCTCATACTTCATTTACAGAGCATCTCGGAGAAGATCTGTAGCACACTGGATATTTGGATGTGTTCAGGAGCACATGCAATTAATCAGCTTTGTTACTTTAGGAAATGACTCATCATTCGCAGGACTGGGATTACGGGGCGCGTCAGAGCCGAATCTGTTCAGAGTTCTTAGGGAATGATGGGAAATGAGTGTGAACATATTCCAGTGTCTGGCTGAAACATATTAAGGCCTCGCCAGCGCTTTAGGTTTCAGCGTCTCTGATACATTTTGTAACCGAGTAACAGCTTGATCTGCCAAACTGTCTGCCTTTAACAAAACAAGGACTCAACACGTTCAAGGACAAGCAGCCAAAAAAACAGATGATTTCTTAACAGCCACTGAACGTCAAAGCTCCAATTCCACAACAGTTTTTTGAAATATATTTTTGAAGTGCATTCATTCACTGTCACTTCTTCTCCTCAGAGTTTCTGTTGGTGGTTCTCAGTCACTTCTCTAAGCGGTGAAGAGCTTCTAAACTCACAGTCAGTGTGAAGGAGCGGTTTGTAAAGGGACGGCTCGCAGGCCGAGCAGCATATATTCAGGCAACGCTCTCCTCAAACACCTTCGCTCCATTAAACCGATACTATTGTCAGGGGAAGCAAGACATATTTCACCGTACGTTCCAAATATGAACTCAAAGACTTCACTTGTCACGTGAATTGTGCAGAGTGATGCCAATCTGGATTTGTGGTGGGATATTGACATGGAGCAGTAAACACACTATGTGACTTTATTCAGTTTAATCTTAATTTCCATACACAGGTGCGAGTTATTATTCTGAAGAGGTCTGGTTTTAATGGCACCGAAGGCTCTCAACAAACTGGTTAAAAACTAACCAACCACACACCAATGATCAGTCACTCATCTGCTTTAAGATATAGATCCTCCCTCTTATTCCTCAGTTAAAGTGCTACAGATGAACCAAACTTTATTCAAGGATCATTGTCCTTGAGAAAGAAAGTTGTTGCCAGGCAACTCTTAGGTATGCGGTAAAAATAATAATCAGGCTTTCCCTGAACTGTAGTCAGAATCTGTTCTTTTTTCTGCCTCCTGATTTCGTCAAGTGGCCTGTCTGACTGCTGGAGGAGAACAGAGCCCATGAAAGGATCAGAGGGTTTATTATGTTCTTTTTTTTTTTTTTTTTTTTAACTGTCAACACATCTGACAAAGGCCAAAAAATTATCAGTAAACAAAGACTCAACGAGAGATGACAATTTCCTTTATTTCCTTTTTTTTTTTTGCCCTGAAATCAATGAAAACATCATAGGGTAGCATGTCTT